>PVJH01009052.1:0-81703 GCA_004026705.1 Nesogale talazaci | reverse complement strand
GGATAATATTGAATTTATGGGCTGGTATTAAATTAAAACATTAATTTAGTTGAACACCACTGTGCAGGATGCTTTCTCAGTATACACAACCTTTATATCAAGCTCTCTCATACATATGAGCTTCTGTGGATTTGTTTTCCTCGTCTACTCTATACTAACACACCACCCATAGTTAAAATAGCATTTTGGATGATTTATGCAATCACAATTTATTCCATTGTTCCCTCCCCACATCAATCTTTATTAGTTACTCTAGAAATCCACTTTCTCCCCTTCTCTCCATCTCACCACTGTGTACCTGGTATCTCCTTGTATCTGTTATTATTATTATGTATCCACTCCTCCCAAAAGAAAATAATTAAAAAAAACAAAATCATGCTGAGGGGCAAGGGTAGAAAAGTAATACTTCATGAGTGAAATATAAATAATGCATAAGCAGGAAAAAATCAACAGTAATAAAACAGCCAATGAATAAATTTCTGTGATCGAATCAATAAGAAATTCTTACACCCAGAGCAAATCCAAGTCACATCTATAGGGCATCAGGTTTAATCGGGCTCACTCGGGATTGCAATGGCCTCTGTGTAATAGTAAACCTGACTGAGACTCTTGTTGTGACTACAACAGATCCTGCAGGGACTCAGGGTGGCTAGATATTCTGTTGAGGGGATTTGGACTTTCACCATGCATGTTTGCTCTGATGATTTCCTCCTCACCATGTACTCAGGGGGAGAAATTCAGGAATTTCTACTCAAATCAACCACTAGTCTCAAAAGCCTGTGGGGGCAGGTCTATCCTGCTCTGCAGGCTGATATGATCTGGCATCAGATTGATGACAGAGGGTGAAGTCTTCTAATCCAGATGCCCCATTCTTCTTCATTTAAGTCAGAGTCCTTGATTGTTTGCTCAGGATACAGATTGAATGAATGGGATGAAAGATTACAACCATTTGTGGGATTCAAAGCATTCAAAAGCTGATTCACTGTTCTAATGACTATTTTAAGTATTACCCCAAAAACTATTTTAAAAAGGTGGGTAATTTTTTCATATGGCTGATACAGTTAATATTTAAATAAAAATAATAAAAGAGGTACACAAAAGAGATCATGTTATAAGAGTTTTCAGATGATAATAAAGAATAGTTGGCCCAAACAATAAAGCTGCTCTTTAAGATATTTCCATATTGCTTCATGATTGGTATCATTGTTTGTAAAATGTTTTACTTTTACCTGAGTATCATCAGGTGTGTGACTTATTCTTCACCATATTTTAGTTGCAGCAGCAGGATCCCATTCCTTTTGACTCTAAAATTTAGAGGGTCACCATTAGAAAACAGTCAATAGTGCTTGATATATTAGAAACAGTTAAGTGACTGCACTTCTCTGAACATATTATGTTCATCCTTGAAAAATCCCTTCCATTTACTACTGATCTTACAACAACTGTTATGACTATATCTTCAGGTCTTTGAATGCTTTCAGGAATTGCATAATTCACTCATACTTTCTTGAAGGAATTTTGGGTGTCACACAAAGTTGGAATGAATGACAGCATGTCACCCTTTGATATAACATCAAAAATATAACAAGTTTTAAGAAATGAATGACTAAATATATATTATAAGAATATCTCCATCTATTTTACATATGTATGGAATGAATATTGCTTCTGGTTCTTAGAATACACTGTAGTGCTGATGAGCATTGAAAAGTAAATTTGTGAAATCCACAAACCCTAATTACAAGAGCCATTTAACAACTGGTTTGTAAAGCTTAACAAAATATTAGGTATTGGTGTGCCAAACAGGTTAAAAACAAGCTGAAGCCAACTACTGAATACAACTCTGACACATACCTTTCCTCATTTTACATGCAGAATTCCCTTGTCCAATTCCTACAACTTCCTCTAGGCCCAAATATACAGGATCTACATGAACATAATAAAATATTCTGCAATTCCATTTCAAGACAATGCATAGTATGTTATTGTCACAGTCATGTACTCGTGTGTCAATTTCATGATTGGGAGTGTAGGGGTGGAGTTTAGCCTGTCAATCTGGAGATAGTCAATGAGACCTCTGTGTGGGCCTGGTTTTCTCCTGAGATTTCTGGGAAATCTCATGGTATTTCCCAATTGAAGATGAGAGCCTTGACTCAGTCTCTTGGAGTTGGTCTACTAAGAGGATGGGATGGTGGCATGCTGAGAGATTCTGGGTCCTGGAACCTGAAGGAGCCAGAGGAGAGGTTCTATGGACTTGCCCTGATGGAGCCAGAACTGTGGGGCTGCTAAGGCCACAGAGAGACCACTGGCAGCACTGAGATGCTTATCCCGCCAATGAATGCTGTTGATGGACCCTGAGCCCTGGACATGAGGAGTCATGGAGAGACCCCTGCCAGCACCAAGATGCTTCTACCGCCACTGGATACACAAGACTGTGAATCCATTGTTTTGTGATTGTCCTAGTATCACTTCACATGTTTCATGACTTGGAAAGAGACTTTATAGATTTGTATTAGATATAGGGGCTAATATTGGACTTATGACCTTGGACTGGATGGAGTGGGATGTTTTCTCAATGTTCCATTCTTCTTGTAAATAGACCTTTCCCTTATATATACACCCATATGCGTGTTTATGAATTTGTTTCTCTGGTCTACGCGGACTAACACAGTTATGATCCACATAGTCGAATGTATTAGCAGAGTCAAAACACAATAAACATCTTTCTACTTTGTTCTGCTTTCAGCCAAGCTCCAGCTTATATCAGCAATAATATCCTTTGTTCCATATCATCTTTTGAATTTGGTGTGAACTTTGTATGCATATAGACATTACCATAAATACTCAAGTATAAGCCAACCCACATACCAGCTTCATGCACTTAATTTTGCCACAAAAATTTGCATTAAAATGTTCTGAAAAACTTGACTTATCTCCAATTGTATATGTTATCTTATACAGACACCATGATTATTTTTTACAGTGATTACTTTTATCTAAGCAATGTGTATACATGTTCACTTGTCATATGGTAACTAATTTTCTGTGACCAATGCTTTTTCTTTAATAACAAGAACATTATAGAGTTAATGTAGATAGTCTAGTAGTTAGTGCATTTTTAAGTCTTTACTTTAGATATTGTTATTCTAGCACAGGTAAGCAGAAGCTCTCATACCCAGACCCTGGCATCTCTGGTTGCTAGCTTATCAGCTGGCTTGCAGACAAGAAGCCAACCATTTTGAGAATGTTTTAAGGGAACAGCTTGCAAACCCCAGGGATGGAACCCAAGAAATGCAGAATGGTGAGCATCACAACCATCCCCACTGTGGCTGAAACTGTACCTGTCATTCTTCTAACAGCACGTTTTCAGAGCAGTGTGGTTGAAAAGGAAAAGCTTTAAGGGGGAGAGGGAGGCAAATACACAATTTCTTCACCACTTTGTGTGTCAACCATTGAGTTAGCTTCTTCACTTTTTCAAGTGCATTTTTCACATGTACTAGAAAACTGGACACCCTGTTTCACTGTCAGTTAATATTAACAATGGCAGGGGCTACGCCTCAGGACTGCCCAGAGCTAGTTTACACTGAAATTAAGCCCCTAACACCAAGTAAATGGCTAGTACCTATATGAACTAAAAAGTCTAGATTTGGGGAGAAACAAATGCTGCTCTGATCATGTGCTTTGCGTGTTTCTTCTAGTCTTCAATCCATGCTTAGAAACCGGTGGGGGGTTGGGTCGGCTGCCCCTGGTCGCTAGAAGCGGCTGCCTGCTTTAACATGGTCCAATCAAATATGTAGTCATATTGGTGGTTCAGGGCCCTGAAAAGAGAGCGGAAGAGCTGCAACAGATACATGTAATCCGGGGCTTCCTCAAAGCACAGCCCAAGGCAACAGTTTAAGTATGTGGCAAATTCTGTAGGAGACGTTTTATACAGAACGTCAGCAGAAGTGGACATCTTCTTTTCACTAGTCTTTTCATATTTTTGTTTCTTTGTCAAAGCCTTGAGGCCTTGCCATGGCAGACTGCTTCTATTAAAATACATCAAAACATATCCTAATGATTCCCTGTCATCCCAGCAGCTCTGCTCAATGCCCAGGTGTGCGCTGTGGCTAGCGTACTGGGCGGTGCCGGTGAGGTTTTTATCTTCTCAGTACGGTATGTGCTGCCTTGCTAGCTTGTCTCTGTACTTTTTGGCCAAACCAATTCTCAGACAGCATTATCCTTCAAGGTCGCTCTTGAAATGCCCTTTTTTACGTATGAATGCAAAACCCTTCCTCTTGATTATGTCATTTCCAGCATCGCAAACCATGCGATTTCCTGATTCAGAATGGCCAATTCAAGTCCATTTCAGCCCACTAATGCCTAGGATGTTTATTCCATTTCATTTATGATGACTCCCAATGTTATTAGAATCATATTTCCTACAGTCCAAGTTCAATTATTGGTATATTTTTCCAGCTACTTTGTCTGATTTTTAGTCAAGGCCCATCCACAATGAAGGTCCAGACAGGTTTTACACCTTTCAAGCCATTGCAGTAGAAGCCACTTGGAAAACAGCTTCGACTCCACTAGAAAAGGTCTTCCCCCTGTATATCTGGAAAGCCTTCTGATTGAGGAGCTCAGCTTCTAGAATTGTATCTGAAAATGTCCTGCTTCTCTTTACTAGGGCTTCAGTAGCTGACAGTGTTCCACAGCTGTCCATGATGTCTTCAGTGGCTGACACCTTCAAGTGGACAGCCAATTTCTTCTTTGTACTCTCATTAAGGAAACTCAACTGGAACCAGTTCCCCTTGAGGGATTCTACTGGATCCACTTTCAGCCTCATGGCAACACATCAGCCACCCCTGTAGGACAAACTGACAAGCAGTGGCATGTGGTTTTAGAGGCTGGTAAATCCCAACTCTCAAGCTACCAGGTCTCTCTATATGATCTTCTTCATCCACAAGGCGATGAAGTTGGTAAATCAGCTTGAAATGTCTGTAAGTGAAAGCAAGTCTTCCTTGCTCAGTTAAGCAAAAAAAAAAAAAAAATGCATTGGGACACATTTTAAGATAGCTGCCTGAGTTCAGGGTCAGCAATCTAATTGGTGTTTGTCACCAGTAACTCAGCAGCAGTCACCTGTGTATGTTCATGTAAGAAAGGCAGATCATGAAGTTAGGTATAAAAGAGACTTGTTTTTTGCCTGCTGTAGTCAATACTCCAAGAAAGAAGTGGTGGTGACTTAAGTCAGACCTTTCAGTTATGTGGAGATTAAAAATATATCCTACCTTACTCCTGCCTAATCAATATAACAGAACTATTTTGAAAATGACATTATGGCCAGGTATAATTCATTCACTACCATGCAGTCAAAAACTATTGATCATTCATAACGATCTTATACAACAGGATAGAACTGACCCTGCATATGCTTCCAAGATATAAATCTTAATGGGAATAGACCAAGTCATCTTTTTTCCTGAGAAGCCAATCACTGAACTTATGCTTAGCAGCCCAGGACTTTGCCTATCAATACTCTTAAATTCTAGGTATAGAGACTAGACATTATGATACATTGTATAATATAGGAGTATAGCTAAAAGAGTCCTAGTAAGTCATTAACTAAATCTCCAGACATCTGGTGGCCAAATTTTTAAAACAGGGTTTTATGATATGTGCCTTTTGTAGGCAGATTATGAGAACGGTCAAGAGAGAGTGTGCCTTAAATTACCATTTCTCATGCTTAACATAGTAAAAATGGCAGACCTTTCCCCTTTGCTCTTTCCATCTCTGTCTCCAAATTCAACAGCTAGTTTTCAATTTAATTATTCTTGAAATTCTTTTCCTGTTACCTGTCAGTATTCCTTTATGAAGAGGGTATATGTAATCACTGCAATCTTGCCACTTTTGACTGCCCATGACTCTAGAGGTCAGAATACTCCATACGGTTTCGGGGACCATAAACTCTTAAGGCAGTGGTTCTCAACCTTCTTCGTGCTGAGGTCCTTTCATACAGCTCCTCATATTGTGGTGATGCCGAACCATAAGTTATTTTCATTGCTACCAAATAGTTGTCATTTTGCTACTATTATGAATCAGATGACCTCTGTGAAAAGGTCATTCAACCCCAATCTCAACCCACAGATTGAGAACCGCTTCTGGGGAATATAGTCTCATCTCTCACAAAGTGGCTTTTGAGTTTGAATTGCCAAGCTTGAGGAGAACTACCCAACTCTCACTAATGTCTATTGTGTCAGCTGGATACCCTATATAAAAAAAGGAGGCTAAGTAGTGCGGGGATGCGGGGTGGTGGTGGTGAGGGGTTAGATAGTGGTATGCTAATATACATCAATGGTTCAAATCCAGGAGAAGCTCAGTTGAAGAATGGTGAGGTAATTTATTCTTATAAAGACTTATAGACTTCAAAACCCATGTATAGGGTTACAGTGCATTGGAATCACTTCATTGGCTGTAGACTTTGGGGATATGCATATATATTTATATACATATTTTGGACATATTCTTATATCAGCATATAAACATTTTAATAATTTAATTAGTAAAAATAAATTAGTATTTAATAAATTAGTATTCTGTTCAACCAATCTCTTAATCCTAACTTTTGAGATGTTTCAAAATATTCAAAATTATAAAAATAATTTTTCTTCAATAAGCATACACTATTTAATATAATACTCAGATATCCTAGCTTATGTTCTTGGCCAGTCAGGTGGATTAAGATTAATATTTAATGATAACTTTAGTCATTTTTTGATGAGCTTGGTTGAATATCTTTAAAATATTTGACAGTCATTTGAGTGATGATCCAGGATGGACTTTAATACTTAGAATACTTTTATGGATTGTTAGTAGTGTTCTCTGTGTGGTACACAGAGGGAGAAGTTGATGTGAGATGCAGTCTTCGTTATAGTGAAGGACTCAACATTTTTACTTTGGAGATCACATGGCAATGCATGCGGCTTGTGTTGATTTTAAGGAAGGAGGGAAAACAATTTTGCTGCATATTTATTAGTCAAGGAAGAAGTGCTACCTCTGAGAGGAAGGTGTGACCTTATTGCAGACTTGGGGGGGGGGGAAACTAACACAGTACCAAATAGAATTGATGGCTATAAGCCATCTTCCAGATGCAGATTGAGTCAGCGATGGTTAAATTCATAATGCCCAAAGGAGATTGAACATAGCAGGTGTACTTGTCAAATGGACTTCTAGAGTGGAATTACTGTGACAAGAAGCAAAATCAGTTGTAATTTTTAGAATGACTGAGTTACCTTTCAAAGAGCTTGTAGTCTTTTGTGTGCTTATCTAGGAATGTGTCTTTTTTTTCATCTTTCTAAAAACATTTGTCATAAAATTTATTTTTGTGAGTCATATGGATCAAAATTCGGTGTGATTTTTTAATGATTTTGATTATGATTTATGTGTATTTAAAGTTATTTAGTTGTCATTTGCAATTATTTTCAATATACACTGACATATGTTATAGTGTGTTGTGCAGTATATTTTAAAAAGTGAAGTGTTCATTTTGTTCCTATGTCTATAGTTTCCATTGGTTTTTGGAATTTTCCTTACATGTTTCAAGCAGCCCATTACATGTGGGTGATTGTGCTTTGTGTGTCTGTGTTAGTCTGTGTAGACTAGAGAAATAAATCCATAAATGTATATAATGGAGTTTTATATAAAATATAATTGAACATAAAGAAAGTGTTCCAACTAATCCAGTCCAAGCCCACAAGTCTCATACTAGCACATAAGTCTGATACCGTCAATGAAACGAGGAAATATGCAAGGGTGCCAAGTGCAGAATGATCACAAGCCAGTGGGTAGAATGTCTTTGGATCCAGTTGTGTTGTAAACATCTCCAAGCTGGCAAGGTTGTCCAAGTGGTTCCTCTAGTTCCCAGGGCATGGGATCCATCTGCATTGTGCTTTGTGTCTTGTCGGAAGAGCATCTCAAAGGGAGTGAGCAGTGAGTGAGATAGTGTCTCCTGCCTCCACGAAGGAATACGTGATTTCTGAGACTTCTCAGGAGCTCTTGCTCCCCCCCCACAGTTCTCATTGGCTATCTCTAGATGGACAGTCTAGACTCCACCCCTACATTCTTAATTCCCAAATTGACAAATCATTACATATCTACTACAGTTTAATTTGGCCATAGAATTTGAGTTTCCTTTGTTCTTTAACTTGCATTTTCTATTTTGAACCTTTAAATGTACTTATTAAACCAAATTTACAATTTTAATTTTCATTTTTCTTATTAAATTGCCATGCATAATTTTAAAGGGACTTGTTTTAATGTTCTATGGGTTCAATATGAAATTTCCTATGAGAAACTGATGGCTGATTCCATCAACAGCCTCTGATTTGTTCTGATTGTGAAGGTTGACTTGCTTCATCAGCTCTTTCCACAGACAGTGATCTGATTCCAATGTGTTCCATTTGGTGAGGTCTATGTACATATTTGATGTTTGTGTTGCTTTAAAGAATATATGAAAGGTCTAATTTGTTTGTAACATTCATGAGATCTCCTGACTGGTTTGTATCATCAAAATCACATTTTTCAACTGCAGATACATGTTTGTTTTGGTTTTGCATTCCAATCAATAATAGTTTCAAACTATCTGAATCACATGTGAGATCTATCCCAGATTGCAGACTTTGGTAATAATTTTAAATTTTATTGTATTTGACATTAGATATTAGTGCATACATTTGAATAACACATAGAAATTCATCGTCGTTTTTGGTGTTGGAGTCTGGATCCTGTTCCATCATTTATCACATTGTAATTCAAGATAGATCTTGAAATTCTCTTTTTAATAATAAGGCTTTTTAGACGATAAAATTATTTGATTCTAAATAACCAGCACTTCTCTATTTTGCTCATTACTGGTTAGGATATAAATCTTTATGTGTGGGGGCATTCCTAGCAGGATCTGTGGATCTGGGGGAATGACATAGAAAGTGCAGGATGCTGCTGCTTCTCCTTGAGTGGTCTTAAAGCTGCTGGGCATCCACACTCATAGGTAGCTATAACCCATGTTTCCATGGCTCCTGAAAAATTCTAGTCTTGAGACAGTTATGATCCCAGGCCAACTTGCCTGACAAGCTTCCAACCTGATCTCTGAAATGCAGCCCAAAAAGAAATGCCTCTAGTTTCTCCATATTGCAGTTAAGTGTGCTGGAATACAATGGGATGGGTTGGTCCTATTATGCAATTGAATGGATTGGCTCAGTGTGTCAGGCAGGGTTCTCTTAGAGAAATAAAACCACGACATTAGTAATTATTTTTATATATTATATATAGAGAAAGGTAAATACTATAAGAAAGAAACAGTTAACTAATTTATAAAGCAGTACAAATTCCTTGGTGCAACTCACTTACATGAGACAATTAGAAGACTAGCAGTCCTTCAAGTCTTGAGGGCCACTGTAGAGCAATCCAGGCTATCTGGTCACAGGCAGCAAACAGCAGAACAGGTCACCAACAGTCACCAACAGTCACCAACAGTCAGCCAGATGACAGAGTACAACAGTCCCCAGTTCAAGAGATGTAAATCCCAGGAGGGCGGCGAAGCAGGGCTTGAAGGAACTGCAACTCCCAGCTCCACAGTCCACGATTAGGTGTCCCACGGGTAGTGTTGCTTGGAAGTCGAGGCACAAAATTAACAAGGCAACTGCCTGGTCTGAAGACCAAAAGCAAGAGAGAGGGCGGGACTCGCTGAGCCCTTCCTATCTCTGCCCTTCAATTCATCCCATGTGTTCATTGGTCATGCCGTCACAAGAGACCCATCAGTCTTTTGTGGCCATGTTGGCATAACAAGCCTACCCATCACACTCAGCCAGTGACAGAATGATAGTCAACTAACTTTCGCATAACCCTCCCTTACCACAACTCACAGTGTGGGTCTATCATGCTGAAAATCTGTAACCTTATAAGGATGTATTTAAAAACAAGAAAGTAAGTTAATAAAGTTATTGGATGGATTAATAAAGCACATATAATTCTTGAAAAAGTTATAATAAAATGAGATCTGCACCATCAAATCCTGATCTCCGCAGTCTGTGTGCATGCGTCTATGACCCTGTTTACCTCACTGCCCTGCATACCGGACTTGTCCCTATATTTATGTATTATATTTAAAATTTTTAAGACTTCCAGTTATCTAACAGTGTGAGGAGATGAACCAATCCAATCAGAATCCACTCAGAATGCAATTGGGAAGACCTACCTTTCAGAATTGAACTTATGGAAGTAAATGGAACAATGCTGTTGTGATCTTCACCTGTTGATGTAACGTGGTTAAATGAGAAGAAAGAGTTGAATGCGGTAGTAATAAGAATGCGGTATTTACAGTATGGATTACTGTAAAAATCCTTCCAACCGGACTATGGGATAATACTTTAATAATCAAAGAAAAGATAGAAATTGTCAAGTATATCTTCTTGCTGGGACTACCTCAATGCAATTGGAAGCACCTGTCAAGAGAACAAAAGATGAGTTGCATTGGGCAAATCTGCTGTACAAGGAGAACTGACCATCAAGCATGTTACTTTGAAGACTAAGGCACTCCCAACCACAATATTTTCAATCTCTTGATAAACAAGTAAAAGTCCTAGTTGAAGAGCCTTAAAGTAGAATAATTATATTCCTCTGTGACCTAAACAAATTGATCTTAAGCAATTTTGCTAAAATCTGGCAGAATTGGAATTGTTCTTTCTATTTATACAACTCTGGTTGATTGCCTAATACTTCTCCTGCTTAGAATAATCTGATGTACTTTTCTCGATTTTCTAATTGTATTTGAAGTTATAAAATGTAAGAAACTTTAATAATCAAATAAGTGGATTATATAGTCTAAGTGTTTAATTGTATGATCCCTTGCAAATACATTTCTACCCTTTAATACTTCTGTTAAGTCTTATAATCTCTCTTCTAAAATTAAAAATAATATCCAATTAATTTTATGATTCCTACATAATCCATAAAAGTACAGTTTTAGTGCAAGAAAAGGATTATAAATGAATAATTCAGGCATTTTGTTTACAAAATGGGAGAAAAACTACAAAAGACAAAGAACAGCACTTTAATTCTCTTGACTTTACTTCCTGTGCCCATATTTTTTTTAGGTTTGCAGCAAATTTTTGGTGGGTTTCTTTTCATAACATCTGAAATCCTTTCAACTAATACAGTATCATCTCAATTCTTTTTGCCATGTCATCTGTTCACCGTTATTTTCTAGACAGTTCTAGATTTTGTCACTTGTCCATGCATTATTAGATGATGTGTGAAAACACCTTAGTGGGTTTTATTATATTTCTTTCAAAAACCAATATCAAGACACCAGTATGAAAGCTTATTATGGCCCTATTTCTATATGGTAATGCTATCAGGTATATTTTAAAACTGAGTTCTAGTTAAAATGAAAAAAAATTAATGCAATCAATTTATTAAATATAAGCAAATCTGCTTTCCAATGGGTTCTAATTTTGGGGGGAATATGTAACTGAATTTATGGCTTAAACCATTATGGTGTGAAACTACTTTCTTTCATAAATTCCAATATCGCACTTCATTGAAATACATTGTTTTCATATTTTTTTAATAGCGACATTAAAAAATTGAGCCATCTGAGAACATCAAGCAAAATGTGAGTCAGCATAGACAATATTTTTTTACTATGGACTCATATCTGTATGTGTGGCACGTTATGAGATGGGGTAGCGCCTACATTTCTCTTATATTTGGGTGCTATCTATTCAGGACAAGAGTCCAATTAGGGCTTGATGAAACCTTCTAGGATTGCTCCAGCACCAATTATTCCAGGCGATGACAATGTTTGGAATCCTTTCAATAGAAATTCATGGTCATCCAGGGAATCTTTGCCAGGTTTAAATCTTCATTTTAATAAAAGGCATAATGTTCCTAGATTATAATTAGTCTTCTTGAATTATTCGCTAGTTCTTTCTCCTTTTGGCTTCACTCTAATCACTAAACAGTTCTAAAATGTCCTTTTGCTTTGAATTATTTGTTTGCAATGTCTGCCAATTCTCATGATTAAAATATTTCTCCTAGGACCCTGGTCTTTCAATTAGGAAACAAAAGTGATAGAGAATATAAAAAAATAAAAACATACATCTCCTGGATGCTTTACTTTGAAGCCTAATTAAAGCTCTATAATGTCAACAATAAAACCACTGCAAGATCATTCTATTATTCTGTAGTTCATATTAAAAAATAAGTTGCAATCCATGCCTGCCCTTGAATAAAAAAAATAAAATAAAACATCTCTCAATCCCTCCTCATTCTCCAGTCACTACCTTTGACTGCATGTCATTGATGTCTTTCATTGCATTAGGATTATCTATCATTTATTTGCAGGCCACTAATGTGCTATCATTGTCCCGAGTTTCAATTACGCTAGGAGCTTCACAACAGACAAATTTAATGTGTTAGTTCAGTGAATGCAACACTAGACTGTAAAGATGACAAAGAACTCCTGGGCCCAAATTACCCAAGCTTTAGGTGATGTGTTCTGTATTAATAGAACCACGCTTATAGCAATACTTTATACTAAATAGTATAATAAGAGGTAGCTGGCATCATCAACTATCGAGTTATTGTGACTAGGAAGAGAGTTTTAAAATCTCAAGCTGGAGAATAACAAGGGGCCCATTATAATAAATAATTGAATCAAAGATGCTCTTGTCACTATTACACTGATACAACAAAATTGAAATAGTGTCCTATTCTATTCCATTAATTCCATGAGAATGGCAAGGTAGTTATATACATGTTTTTAAAATAGAAAAAGTATCACAAGATTTAACCTATAAAAGATGTGTAATTTAAATGTCTTGCTCCAGAATTCAACCATTATAAAATAATTCATTACATACACATCCTAGTGTGCTATGTCTACATTAACAAATGATCTTTACAACATTAACAAATGATTATTACACATAGTAGGGTTATTAAGTGTTCATATGTTAGTTACAATTTGCAGTGACCCTATGTACAATAGTTCAAACATGTCTTCCTCTTCGTCATTCAAAAAATGGTTGCTATGCTTGAGCCTAATGTATAAATTCATTTCATTGAGGATCTTATTCCTTCTCTTCACCTTGCCCCCTCACTTTCTCCATTACGAAGTAAAATGACCTTTTCTAGACTCATGCCCTCCTGATACAACTACAAGAGAAATAACACGAAGTTGTGCCATTGTCAGGTCTGAGAAGCATTCTTTCTGTCCCACTTCTAGGAGAGGTTTGTTTGTTCTTCTGAGAGCCTACAGTATGTTCATTATTAATTACTAGCCTCATAATTCCAATGCACTAATTCTTCATAGTTCTCTCTTATCATTTTGTTGCTTTTGTATCCATATAAGCAGATTTTTAAAATATGGTTTAGATAAGTGACATTCTTGTTGTCCAACACTTAATGAGAGGATTCTGGTTGCATATTTGATGAGTGAATTAAGTTACATTTATTTCTTGATTCCTGCTTCCATGAGCACTGGTCTAAGTAAAATGAAACCATTGACAACCTATATATTTTATTTATCATGGTCTAGTTGTGAGAGTTTTTATTTTCTTTATGGCTTTCATCCATAAGTGCTGTAAATCCTCTTAACCTTCTACAAGAGAAATTGTGTTATTTGCATATCACAAGTTGATAGTACATCTCTTCAGATCTTAAAGAGACATTCTTTTCATATACTGCTGCTGTCTGTTTCAACTTCATAGCAAACCATCAGTTGTTCATTTGAAAGGTCAAGTTGAAGAGAAAACTAAAATAATTTTAGGATGATCAAAATAGCACCTTGAGTATAGTTCACGTGGACCTATCAGCCATTCCAGTAAGTAATTGGATGCATTGACTTTTAGTAATTTGATGCCGTCTATGCTGTGGAATAGCATAAAGCATATCATGCACATAGAAAGAAAGATGTTTTCAAAGGATAGGAAAGAAAGAAAGAAAAAAACCTAAAATTGATGTCTAACAAAAAATAAGCAAGTTAATTTTGAGTTGAGGAGTTAAGGTACATGGAAGAATTTATGAACACTTAGTAGAAGATCCCGAAGAACAGTTGAAGATGACAAACTAAAACATAATAATGAAGTATGTCAATACCATAAGTCAAAACAAAAAAGAAGAACCTGCATAGTATTTCTCAGTGAGCCCTAAAGTGAAAACAATAGCTCTTTTGGAGTACTGAAAATCTAGGGTGCTGAGAGTTAGGTTCTGTGCTGCTAACCACATTTCCAACCCAGCAGGACCTCTGCATGTCAAAGGTTTCCAGGTGTGGAAACCTTAGTGAGAGTCGCTTTGACTCAATAACAGCAAATCTGCTTTGGATTGGTTGTTGGGCGAAATATAATAATGCAGAAAATACTTAAAATATGAAAATAATTTATCAACAAATATTGATAACCATTTCAAGCGGTAGCATATGATGACATGGAGAAACAAAATCATGAGAAAGAAAAGAGCGAACTATTTTGAAGAAATTGGTCAAAATGACACAAGGCTGTGTTGTTCCTATTCTTGTCTTCTTTTTGAGGGATTTAAAGGGTTTTAATAGGAATGAAACTAGGAAATCATCATTGCAATTGCTCAGATGCATTTCGAAGGCTTCTTTCTTGTGGTTCCATGCTTGGTGACAGGCTTTACAAGTGGAAGCACCTTCTGGTTAGCTGGCCTCAAGATAGTTCCAACCCACAGCAATCCAGAGTCCCCCAGAATGAATGACCTGCACCATCCTCCCACGGTTCTCATGCTTGGGCTCAATGCAGCCACTCTGTCAACACACTGTGTTAAGGGCCCTCTTCCCCTTCACTTCTACTCTGCTTCACCAAGCATGCTGCCCTTTTCTGGGGACTGCTCTTTCCTGACATTGAGTGCAAAGTATGCAAGACAAACTCTTCATCTTTCCCTCTGAGGGGAATTCTGGTTGTACTTGTTTTCCACGGCAGATTTGTTTGTTTTCTCTCTCTCTCTCTCTCTCTCTCTCTCTCTCTCTTTTAACAGTCCCATTGGGGGCCATTTGAAAGTTACGTTTCATTTTTCCTGACCTGTTATCAAGATTTGTCCTTTAACTTGGATTTAGGAAAATGTGATTATGATATGGCTTAGTGAATTTGTTCTGAATATATTCTGCTTCGGGTTCATTAAGATTAAAAGTTATTCTACTGGGGGTTCATACAGCTCATTTATATATATATATATATATGTACATATATATACACTTTTGTGAGTATTTACATCTTTTGGGGGGGTTCACATACAACCCTTATCACAATCCACACATTACATCCATTTTGTCAAGCACATTTGTGTATTTGTTGCCATCATCATTCTCAAAATGTTTGCTTTCTACTTGAGCCTTTGGTATCAGCTCTTCATTTCCTCTTCCCTCCCCTTCCCCTCCTCTCTCATAAGCCTTTGATAATTCATGAATTATAATTATTTTGTCATATCTTACACTGTCTGATGCATATCTTCACCCACTTTTCCGTTGTCTTTCCCCTAGGGAGGAGGTTATATGTAGATCAATCCATTCCCCCTTTCTACCCCACCCACCCTCCATCCTCTCAATATTAACTGCTAAAACTAGGCAAGGTACTGACTGTGCAGGAGACCATTAATTGCTTATCTGATCAGGTTAAATCTGAGCAAAATTAAAATGAGTCCATGAGTCTTAGTCAGAAGTTATATGACATACTGACTTCAGAAAATCATTATGAGGCCTTGAAAGTACCACTCGAATTTCAGGAATATCCCAAGAACATATTTAGCCCATTGAACATTGATAGCAGATGAACTAAGGGGTTATATTAGGATACCAAAAGCATCATTCACGAAGAAAGCAAATGATGATTTAAAAGACAGAGAAAAAGAAAAAGAAAGTGAATGCAGGAGAGGCTGAAACTTGTTCTTAATTGTAGAGTAGCAAATGGAAGAAATGATCTTGTCAAAGAGCTGAGTAGAAAAGTTCAAAGGGCAGCTAAAGAAGACAAAGTCAACTATTATAATGAAATGTGCAAAAGCCTACTGTTAGATCATCAAAAAGGAAGAATACACTCAACATATTTTAAACAGAAAAACCCTCAAGGAAAACTTCAAACCTGAAGTTGCAATGTTGAAATTTTCTTTAAGTAAAATATTGGATTATAAGCAAGAACTACCAAGAAAAAATGGGAAGAATACAAAAGAATCAGTATCAAAAAGAAATAGTTGACAGTCCACCATTACAGTAGGTAACATGGGAGCAAAGACCAATGATACCGAAGAAAGAAGTTCAAGCTATGCTGATAGCATTAGCCAAAACAAGGCTCCAGGAATTGATGGTGCACCAATTGAAATGTGTCAACAATTGAGGAACCACTGAAAGCATTCACTCATGTATGGCAGGAAATTTAGAAGAGTTAATTAAGCACATGGCTGGAAGAGGTCCATTTTTGTACCCATTTCAAATAAAGGAGACCCAACACAAAAATCGAACTTTAGAACATTATCACTGACTTTGTAGGCCAGTGAACTTTTTTATTGAAATCACCCAAAACAGGCTGCAGCATTACATTGATAGGGAGGAACCAGAGGTTTCAGGCTGGATTCAGAAGAGGAGTGGGAATAAGAGAAATCCTTGCTGCTGTCAGCTACATCTTAACTAAAAGCAGAGAATACCTGAAAGATGTTTACTGTGTTCATTGACATTGAACAATCAATGATGCGGATCATATCAAAGTTTGGATAGCCTTGATGAGAATGAGAATTTCAGGACACTTCATTTTTCTCATGAAGAACTTACACACGGATCAAGAAATGGTCATGAAAACAGATCAAGGTTTAAAATCAAGAGAAATGTATATCAACGTTGTATATTCTCACCATACTTACTCAGTCAATATGCTGTGCAAATAATCAGAGAATCTGGTTTACATGAAGAAGAATGTGGCATCAGGATTTTAGGCAGACTTATTAAAGAACTGGAATATGCAGAAGGCATAGCATTGCTGACAGATGGTGAAGAGGACTTGAAACCCTTGTTGATAAAGATCCATGAGTGCAGCCTTCAGTGTGGACTGTGACTCAATGTAAAGAAGATGAAAATTCTCAAGAATGGACCAATTAGCCACATCAGGTTCAATGAGGAAAGATTGATATTAAGGATTACATCTTGCTGGGATGCATAATGCACAGTCAAGAAATCAAAAGTCAAGTTGCATTTGGGACATCTGCCGCACAAGACCTCATTAGAGTTTTGAAAGGCAAAGCTGTTACTTTGAGAATAAAGTAAGTTTGACCCGAGTCATTGGTGTTTTCAGTTGCCTCCTGTGGATGTGCAGTTTGGACAATGAATAAGGAAAATGAAAGAAGAATCCATATAATTGAATTGAGGTTCTGGTAAAGATTATTCAAAGTACAAGGGACTGCTAAAATGACAAATTCATCTTGTGGCAGTTACCTAATCTGGTGCCAAATTGAGGATGAAGAGTGTGGGGGCAGAGTGTAGCCTTTCAATCTGGAGATAGCCAATGAGACCTCTGAATGGACATGGTCTTCTCCTATGAAAATTATGTGGAATATGGTAATTCCTTCTTGGGAACAGAGACACTGTCTCTCTCAGTTCACTTCCTGGGAGACACTCGACTGATGAGGCTGGCTTCCTGCAAAACATCCCTGAGAAGCCACAGAGACCTCCCTATCCCAATGCAGCCCTGGGAGCCAGAATAGCCACCTGGAGACCCCTGCCAGCACTGAGACATTTGTAAGGCCATTGGTTCCAAAGCCATTCTACTCATCTTGCCTGTGATCTTCTATATTTGGTGTCATTGCATATGTTTCATGAGTCTGAAGAGGACCTCAAAGATTGCTTTCAGACATATGGGCTAACATCAAATTTATGGACTTGATCAGGGCTGGGACATTTTCTCAGTGTACAGATTCTCTTATACACGTGAGTTAATATGGATTTGTTTCTATAGTCTCCTCGGACTAGCACACATCTCTCTTGGAAGAAATATGGCCAAGCATATTTCCTTAGAGGTCAGGATAGTCAGGCTTCCTCGTTCATCATTTAGATATATTGTCTAAAAAGACCAGTCCCTGGAGAAGGGCATCATGCATGGTAAGGTGGAGGGGCAGCAAGGAAGTGAAAGACCCTCAACAAAATGGATTACAAAGTGATTTCAAAAATGGACTTGGGGATCATGATAATTGTGGAGATGACAGTATTTTGTTCTGCTTTCAAAAGGTCACTATAGGCCGGAACCGACTCAGTCGCTGATAAAAACTGCCGGGCGGACTAGCAAAACCCTATGATAGAATTAAAACCCACTGTTCCCGGATGCATTCTGACTCACAGCAATCCTATCTATGTAGGTTTTCCAAGTCTGTCAATCTTTAAAGGAGCAGATGGCCTGAATTTTCTCAAGAGGAATAACTTATGTATTGAAACCTCTGACACTGAGATCCGGATACCCACCCCCCCTTATCCTCGCAGCACCACCCAAACTCCATTGATATGAATTCTACGTACAGATTCATATATGTGCATTGGCTCATCTCTACTGTGAAAGTGATGCTATACAGTTTCTTTTTTTTGAAAAAAATATTGTGACGTTGGTTAAAAAAAAGAAGACATTTTTAGCCTTTCAATAGCAATGGATATACATATCTGCATAAAGTCACTTCCTGATTTAAGTTCAATATCTTATTCATGCTTTCTATGGTTGTATTTTATTATCAATATCTCATAATCTGAGCATTATCTATATTGAAGATTGCCACAATAATAATACCAGTAAAATATATGCTTCAGGATTATATATCATATATATTGCTAATGATAAAATGAAAAATAAAATGGATGGTCAGAAATTTGATGTCATACTTTGAATATGTCATAAATTGAAGAATATGTATGCATACATAAGAAAGTCTTATTGATACTATTATCTCTAAAACAAAGCAAAATCATCTGTTTATCATATAGGGTATTTAGAATTTATATGCTACCATAAAACTTAGCAATATGTTGTGCTATTTTAGTAAAATATGTCATACTAGAAGGATAAAGACTAAAGAGATCACAAGCCTACTCTGTCAATAAAGTTTTTGTCTTTTGTTGCTTTCAAAGATTTTCAATTAGCAAATAAAAGTTAAGAGCATAAAATAACCATAGTCCAAAATAATTATCAGTAGCTAAAATCCATGCAATTTATAATTTTAACTAATAGTTCAAGGCACACAAACATCAAATGTATTTCAAAAATGATTTCATCCTGGGGAGAATGTATTTTAAACTACCAAGGTATTTGCATTTTAAACTTTAGGCTGAATATACCATTTCTTGAATCATATGCATGTGTACTGCACTAGCTAACCAATCAATTTAAATTGACATTTTGTTAGAACAAGAGTATTTGGGGAATAAAAGATAAACATTCTTTCACCATTGCTCATAAATCAATTTTATTCTGTGTGCAGAACACAGAAAATCCTTTAGCTCAAGTTATTAAAGTAGAATCCTAACAAAATAACATCGTTTGAAATTTTTTCCCAATATAATGCATACACAGGCAGTGCATAGGTAGAATATATCAAGAATGCTGTTGTGAGCAAAGAGAACATATGTTATAAATAGTATTTGCTTTACCAGGAGAATGTATAGTTAACTCATAAGAAATTTAAATTGATATCACATAGGCTTTTGATGTTAGGTACCCCCAAGTAGGAGGCAGCTGAGAACACTCTTTGCACAACATAAAAACATTTTCTGATGGTGCACTGTCCTCATCATTCTTGCTGTCTTTTCACCCACTGTGGCAAACACTTTGTCAAGCCACCATATTGAAGCTCTTACATTTTTTTCTCCAGCCCTCTAATTCCCTAACCATGAAGTTCTTCTCCAGCAATTGACCCAGATAACACATCCAATGTACTAGCCGAGAGGCAGTCTCAATACCGTCCCATCCTAGGAGCATTCTGACAGTGCTTCTTCCAAGTCAGATTTATTCATTCTTCTGGAATTCCATTATATACTCGATAGTTTTTCTTAAACATCATAATTTAAATGCATACATTTTCCTTTTCTTGTTTTCTTATTCATGGACCATCTTTTGCATAATTATAAGACATTTAAAAAGCCAAGACTTAGTGAGAGCTTCTCATGGCTATTCCCCCATGTATTTCCTAGACTGTACCTGTTACCACAAGTAGAAAGTGCCATCTTTCTCCCAAGTTGGGGCTGGTTCTAACTGCCCACTGTGTGATATCACAGTCCAACTAATGACAGGTATACCCCCGGGGGTTCCTATCCATGAAGACCTCAGAGATAGTGGGGTTTTAGCTCCATACCAATACCATAAAGTAACAAACACAATAAGTAGATATCATGAACTTTTGAGCTTTCAATGCATAAAAAACTTCAGCTACCTACCCTGTGGTCTCTTGAAGCTATTGGATAAGTATGGAGCTGCTGACCACAGCTTTTTCCATAGGAGGAAGCTAAGGCTGCCTCCTCCCATCAATAGTGACAGTCTGAAAAAGCCTATGAGGATTTTGGGTTGGAATCAAGTCAAAGGCTGTTGATTTGAATGTGGTCATGCATTAGTATATATTTACATTATTTCAGAATTTGAAATATTGTGAAAATTACCAAATTACAATACAAAGACACAAAGTGAGCACATGCTGGAGAGAAGCAATGGTGTTGAGAGACTTGCTCAAGCCAGGTTTGTCCAAAACCATCCATTTCATTCTAAGTACCTGTCATGGGTCGTAAAGTGAAGCAAAGATGTACAAATGAAGTGTGCCTGTATGTTCAGACTGAGGCAATTTTAATTTCTAATGAATCAAATATATCTTTATGTAAAACACTCAGAATATCTAGTATGGAGATGTGAGATAGTTTTCACTTATATCTACAACATTGAATCTTAAGCATTTTATTTTGTTTTAGCTCTGTTAGTGTTACTTTCCATTGTTCCATACTCTGGAAAGCACACAGTTCCCTTCTAAAAAATGTCTTGTGTTTAAAAGGCTTTAGTTATGTCTACAGATAATGTGTTTAGTTGGACATTTTAATAGGACAGTGTGGTGGATTTTATTTTTTTTAACAAGTGTGGTGGATTTTAAACTGAGCTATGCATTCTTTAGTTTTATTACATTTCTAGAGAAAATAGAATGAGAATCCCTTTTCCTTAAGTATGAACTTACATAAGGGACTCATATCTAAATAATAGACTGTGGTAGGAATGTCCATGTGTAATGTCTGAGATTCAAATATAAAAGACCATGTGGCTTCCTGCTTACTCCTGCAGTGAGCAGCTGCTATGCCTGAG
Organism: Nesogale talazaci; assembly: GCA_004026705.1. Classification (NCBI taxonomy): domain Eukaryota; kingdom Metazoa; phylum Chordata; class Mammalia; order Afrosoricida; family Tenrecidae; genus Nesogale; species Nesogale talazaci. Next base: position 60,356 of record PVJH01009052.1, on the reverse strand, counting down.
GACATACAGTAAACCCTGTAACAACCAGTGATAAGAACATTAAGCTTGCATCACAGACACATAAGTGAACTGAGAAATCAATCCTCCCAACCAATGTCAAACTTTTAGATGATGCAGCTGTTCAGCAGGTAAACTTCTCTAGTCTCATAAGAGGTTAATTTGGATACACTCAGAGAAGCTACACATGGAATATGGGGTGGCAAAAACAGGAGAAGCTAATATATGTGTTTATTCTGTGAAGTTTTCATATTTTGGAATGATTCTTAATACATTATATTATTATCTGAATTGCCTTTGCTCTGTATTGTGATTCCATTTTTTTTTAATCTCTTAAAATACTATTGCTGATGCAAGGAAACAATGGACCTACTATGCCTGTCATTGTTTTAGGCAAAGACAGATAGTAGGTTGATTTGAGAAAATTCTAATTTTATTTCTACAAGTATTTAACAAAAAAGGAAAGGAAACAGTGGGGTTTGCTACCTCCAAGCAGCATCAAGGATTCAATAGAAATCAAACAAGACATACCCTGAACCATATGGCAAATTTGAATATGTGTTTTTCAGGTTTTTTATAATGGAGCAAGGATTTTCACAATGGAACCAAAAAGGGCTGGTTCACAAAAACAGGGGGCATTCTTGGGTTAATCTCTCTTTAAGATCCCAAGTTTTATTGCATATTTAATTGACTCTCCTTGTCCTGATGGTTTTGCTGAATTTGACCATCCTTATTGATTCAGTTTAAATGAATTTTTTTTTAACTTTTGGGTTTTAGCAAACTATATCTGACCAGTCTCTATCTCAGTCTCTATCTTAAATTTCCATTATTTGTTTAATAGGACTTGAATAAAGGCAGGCTAACTTTTTAATCTCCTCCATAATTATTATTGATACTTAAGGTAGATTTTTAATTTCTGAAATTAATATTCATTTAGCTTAGTCTTTCTGAATTTCTCTCACTCTTGCATTCTAAGAAACAAACCTTTGATCACCTTTATTGCAACTACACAATTAAAGCTTGGCAATTATTTATTTATAGCATACAGTTTTATGGTTTTCTCCACATTTCATTTTTCTCTCAAGTCCCTTTGAATGTAATGCACTTATTTTCTTTTCTCTTCTTTTTGGGTTCCAAGTAGACTCATATATCTAAGAATATTTTTCTTGGCATTTATCCTATTTTGTTATATAACATTTCTTGAATTTCATCTACTTTACCTTCAAATACTATTTCTGTCTCTGTCACATGAATTTCTTCTTTGTGTGTATATAAATGCGATGCTTTAATCTTAGTTATCTTCTTGATCACTGATTGTCTTTTCAGCTTTATCTTATCAACTTCTAGAATCAATCATTAAGTTCTTAACTTCAATGATAATATTACTCTTCAAGGTCAATATTTTCATATGTCTTAAGTTTAGATGGCTCTTGATTTCCCAGGAGACATTGCAACAAATTAGATGGCGCACATTGAGCTGCTAAATACAAGACACCAGAAAGACGAAACTTTTATAAAGGCAACCAAGCATCTCAATAAGGTATCGACTATGTCCACAAGAGGGAGGTTCACCAGCTTGTGTGATCCAAGGATCGTAAATAAAAAACCCAAATCTGAAGGAGGGAATAGCATCATAGCCTGAATTGTGAACCCCTCGTTCACAGTGGGATGACGTTTAGAATTTTAGAATTAAGTTCTAAAATATATGGTTGTGATGCTTTTACAATCCATTTTAATATGATTGAGCTGTTTGATTGCATGGTTTGTGACTTGTATATGTATGTATGTGTGAATGTATGTACACACACACACACACACACACACACACACACCTTAGGAAACATAGAAGCAGTTTAGCCTGTCCTTAATGGTCTCTATAAGTCAGATTCAACTAGATGGTAGTGAGATTGGTTAGATTCAACCTTTGAAAACGTTACATGCTCAACTATCTGCTTCCAAATGGTCACCTTGTTGAAAACTTTAAGGACTAGTTCTACTCTGTAAATATTTATTCTCTCTGAGTGAAAATTGAGGACAACTAACACAAACAAATATTTCTATGACTAATATTTATGTAAACTAAATTTTGGAGTAGATGTGTTCTATGATGTATAAAAATATACCTGATTACATTGAAAATAAAATGATTATAGAAATATTCACTGATATTTTCATTTAAATTTGAAGAGATTTATTTTTAGTACTTCACTTTCTAATATGTCTAGAACATGAGTTTGTATATGTTATAGAGTGAAAAGCTCACTGCATTTTTTCCATAGATAACTATGTTTTGCTTTCACTTACTGAGTAGCCTCAGTATTTTGCTGAATTGACTTTCAATTCTACTATTTATCAACATTTCATGGATACCTGTATCTGTTTTTATTAACTTAATTGTTTAACAATCTCATTTCAGGAAAACACTATATTAATTATTATGGATCCCTATAAATCCAAAGACCTGCCTCGGAGAGTCTATATTCCTTATTGATCCCTTTCAGAGGGTGTTTGCTTATACCTGGTTCTTTATACATGTGCATGGATTTTCACATTGATCTAAAACTATTGATTACTTTGTAGAGAATTTCAAAGTTTGCATCAATTTTTCTTTTCAAGTGATATGCATATGTCTCCATTTATAGGTAGGTTTTCCAGAAATTTCCTCATTTTCACTTATTTATTTTGAAATTTTATTTCAGAATTATTATTTTAGCTTTGTCAATTTAACATATAACAAAATATTTTTCTCAGCCTGACACACCATAGATAAGATGCACAAGATATGTGTGTGTCTGTGTGTATGTATATATATATATATGAAAAGATAAGAATCACTACTTCATAAAGTGTCACAGTCTTGGAAACTCATAAGGTTGGACTACCCTGTCCTAAAGGGCTGCTATCACTCAAAATCAACTCAAAGAGTCTGAGGGCTTTTTTTTCAATTTCTTTGTTCCCCTAAGGTGATTCTATACAACATTGTAATGACAGATTTATGACATTATGCATTTGTAAAACTCTTAAGACTAAAAACACAAAGAATGTACCCCAATGTAAACCAGGTACCTGAATTATAATATGCCACTATCACCTCATCAGCTGTAATAAATGTACAGCATTACTTCAAGATATGAATAATAGATAAAGAGTATGTTAGGAGTAGTAAAGGATATGTATGTACTTTCACCTCAACTTTTTCTGGAAATGAGTCAATGCTCTGAAAATTAAAAATACAGAAAACTGGGAACAAATAATGGTGGCAGTTGAAAAACATGGTCAGCGGAATTAACACAATTCAACTGTACATATGAATATTGTTGAAATGGCAAACCTTTGCTGCATATATATTTATCACAAAAGGTTGTTTTCTCTGAAAAATATGTAAAATGATCTAATGTGTAGGAAATTCTACATCTAATATCAGCTCTTTTTCTCATGTAAAGCATTATAGGGCATTTTTATGTCATTTTCATCATTTGAAATTGGGACTGCCTGTTCCTTAATATACATTGCCTATGTTGACATCAATATAGAGATCAAATCAAACTAAAGTTTTTTCATATGGGTAGCCAAGATGAGCTCCATGAACAAAGTAGGGATTTACTTCAGGAGGGGAAAAGCCTCCGCAATTACAAAGTGCTCTGTTCTGTTACATGTGTGTTTTTTTTGTGGTTTTACTTTTGCCCCTCACAAAAATATGTTCCAATCCAAGCTATGAATTCAGCATTGCTGGAGATAACGTTGTTCCTTGGAGCCTTGCCTTTGATAATTCAACAATGAGAGTTGATAGGCGGAAGATGACTCGCCATGAAAACATATTGCAATTTAATCCATTCCAATGCATGGGGATCCTGTCTGACAGAGCACCATAGCCCACATGATTTCCAAACATGCAGTTCTAATGAAGCAGACTGCCACCTCCTTCTCCAGGAGTGGGGCCGGCCAAGCAAAAACAGCAACCTCAAGGATTGCACCTTTACCGCCAAGACTCCCAAGTTGCCCATTTGACAAATAAATCCATCCTCATGAATTGTCACAAACATCAAATGGTCTTGTTCACCCCATGCTCACCTCAAGAAAGCCTGCATGTGTATCTTTGCAGGAAATCGTGAAACTAAAGGACAGAAGACAGATTTCAGAAAATATATGACTCAGGACTGTTTGGATCAGAATATCATTGATGGTTGGGAGTTTTATTACTTGATTTTTCTTGTTTCCTATGTATATTGTTTTTTGGCATTGTGGAACCATTTAGAATTCCGCAAGTTCATGAAGGATCTAATATAAAATTGTGGATTAGTGCAGATTTAGACATTACTGCTAATATCAAGGAGATTAAATTTGCTAGATAAAATGATAGCTTTAGGGACTGAGCCCACTGGCTTGGAAGTTCAAATCCAGCAGCAACTTTCCAGGAGCAAGGTTGGGCTTCCCACTCCCACCCGAGGGCAGTGATTACCCCTCCCCCCCCAAAATGACAGCTCTTCAATGGAGACGCAAACTGTTCCACAGAGCACAGAGGTAATTTTCTATATTATTTTTTCAGTAATTATTAACTAGGTGTTTTCTCTGATTTTGATATGCATAGTTAAGCATGCTTCGGTACTATTTTTAGATGTCTTATCTTTTAGATGAATTATCAATGTCTATTAATCATTTGGTTGTCAAACTTATTACTCTTAATATGGAGTCCTGGTGGTTTAGTGAATATGAGACGGGCTGAAATTCGCATGGTCTGCAATTCAAAACCACTAGCAGCTCTGTAGTAGAAAGACAGGGCTGCTATCTACTCCATTAAAGTCACCTTCTTGGAAACACACGGCGGGTCGTTAGGGCAGCGTTGATTTGATGGCTGGGAGTTTGGCTTCGTTTACGAATCATGGAATCGGGGCTCTGGGAGTGCAGTGGTTGTACATTGACTTGTGATCCTCACAAACAGCAGTTGGAAACCGCCAGTTGACTCAACAGTAAGAGACCGAGGTAGCTCCTGCAGAAAAGAAAACCAGAAGCTCCCAGGGACGTTTACACCCCACGGTATTGGTTCTGCAATGAGTCTACATTGACTGCATGATTTCTTCTTCTTCTTCTTCTTGTCATTGTGTGCTTATTAGTCTTTAGAATGTTCTTTAATAGGATCTGTGTGATAGTAAATTTTGCCAATGTTCCTATTTCTGTAAATTTAGTGAAGTGTTTTATTTACTACTAAACAGATCGGGAAAGTCATTCCTCTCCATCTGCCCTTGACCATGTGAATTTTGTGCTGCTGACGTTCCCCCTACTTACTTTCTTCTCAATTACATTTTGCCGGTGGTGGGAGGAAACCTCATTTTTCTGACATGTAAGTTTTCCCAACTTAAATGTTATTATTCTTTCCTATTTAGTTTGCTAACCAACTATCAGAATTTGTTAGACATGTAACCAACATTTATTTTTACAAGTATACCTGACTCACCCTTTTTATAGCATCTATTTTGTAGATGTTCTGGAACATTCCAATTACCTAAATATTCTAGAAAAGTTTTGGATGAAAGCAAGCACAATGAAATCCCTGTCGTGAGAACATCCCACACCACTCAGGGGCATTGCTCCTGGAAAACAGGAGGAAATTAAAGATTTTTAGTGGTTTGGGGTGAAAGCTAGCCATTGAACATGGGAGGCCAAAGAAGAGTAATGTATTTGAACTGTGATATTGGGGAAAATTGAAAGCAATATGGACTGCTAAAAAGACAAACTGATTTGTGTCATTAAAAGCAAGATCAGTGTGCTCCTTAGAGGCAAGAATAGCAAGACTTAGTCTCACATACTTTGGGCATGTTGTCATGGGACACCAATCCCTGAGAAGGTGAAGCAATGAAGGAGGGGTAGGACTTGATGAGATAGATTAAAACAGGGACTTCATCAATTGGTTAAGGCCCAGGCACCATTCTGAGGATAGCACAGGGCCGTGTAGTGTTGCAAGCCATTGTGCACAGGTTGATTATGGATTGGAGCGGGCTCCATGGCACCAGACAACAGCAGCAGTGGATTGAGTTTGAAAAGGGAGTCCTGATAGCACAAGGATGAAGCTCTTAAACGCTAACTGACATGTGGAGGTTTCTAACACACCATGCATTCTGTGGGGGGTAAAGGGTTGATTGCTTTAATAAGAGCAGTGTGGACATCCCCTTACAGAAAGGTTGTGGGGAGAGGATGGGTCAGTCAGCAGGTGGTATAGCACTGATAAAACATACAGCTTTCCTCTGATATTTAATACCCTCCAGCCCCCACTATTGTGATCCTAATTCTACCCTACAAATCTGGCTAGACCAGAGCACGTACAGGAGTGCAGACAAGAGCTGGAAACACAGGGCATCCAGGACAGATAAACTCTGCAGGACCGATATTGACAGTAGCCACACCAGGAGGGCAAGGGTAGGGGGAAGAGGGGGAACTGACCACACTGATGGATAAGAGAGATGGGCAAGGGACAAGGTGGTAAAGGGAAACATTGAACAGTGCAAGACATGGAAAAATAGTAATAATTTATAAATTGCCAAGGGTTTATAAGGGAGGAAGGGGAGGGGAGGGAGGGCTAAAAATGAGAAACTGATACCAAGGTCTCAAGTTGAAAGAAAATGCTTTGAAAACAATGATGACCACATATGTACAAATGTGCTTGACAATGATAGAGGTATGAATTGTGATGATTTCTATGAGACCCCAATAGAATGATTTTTATAAATCAATAAATATTAGTTGTCAAAACTATAGTTAGCTACTTGTTGATGCTAATTCATCGCAATCCAATAAGATAGGAAAAGACTGTCCCATAAATCTCAAGGGTGAACTCGGTAGAAGGTTGTTGCCAAGTCTTTCTCTCGTGTAGCAGCTAGTAGATTTGAACTGTTGACCTTTCATTTAGCAACAAAGCACTTAGCTACTCTGCCATCTGAGGCAGTTCTACTGTGCCTCACAGGGTTTCTATGAGTCCAAACCAACTAGACATTAATGGACTGTATTTTTTGGTTTAATTTATACAGGCAATAGTGGTGATTTAGAAGGGGGTGATAAGTCATCCTCAAAGTATTGGAAAAATGTCACTCATTGTTCACTGCTCACTGTCGCTGTGTGATTCTGAGCCTAACAGAATAAAAGTAACTGTCCCTTTCTGTTTCCAACATTGTAAATCTTGCAAGGAGCAGGAAAACTTGTCTTTCTCTGATGGGTGGGCTTGAAGCACTGAAAAATTACAGAAGCTTTCTTGCCAGCTGTCATCTTAAAAAAGGAATTACTCAGAGATAATACTTTGAGAGAGGTGAAAACTACTGGCCCAAGAAATGGAAGGCAGGGAATTGAAACATATGAAGAAGACAATAATGCCATAAAGACACAAAGACAAAGGAAAGGTGTCAAGAATTGAGTCCACCAGGGGAAAGCCTGGCTGGGGGCACAAAGGAATAGGAAGGAGGTGACCAACATGACCCATGGGTCTGGTGCTACCAAGGCAGTGACATCATTGGGGTTGTTTTTACACATCACTCAGTATAGTAACTTGTCACTTGACTCCCTGAGTATCAGCAAGGTTCTGGTAAGAAATCTTGAGTGGGAGCCACTAAACAGAGAGGGGCATCTCCGCATTGGTCAATGGAGAGGGCAGTATTTCGGAACAGGATATGGACAGGGAAAACTTGGGGTGGTGGGTCTAGTTGGCTGACTTAGCATGAGACAGTGTGGGGCCAATGAGGGGTGGGGAGTGACAACAGAAGCCACTGCACTCAGTGAGAGCAACCATGGGGATACCCTTAGAATCTACAAACATCTTTAGTCTTTTTTTTTTTCATATACCAGTGGTTTTATTTTAATGAGATGACTGATGAATGTTATTTTAATGAGATGACTGATGAATGGAAGTAGCACTTGAATAAAGAATGATTCCTTGGCTTATAAATTTAGTCTCTTTATTTCTTTGTTACCTCTTTTTATTACAATTACCTTATTTCAGATTTGACATGGGGCAGTTCTCCCACAAAACATTCAGCTGAAATGAAATTTGTTTTGTGTAGATGTGTGTGTGTATGTGTGTGTGTGTGTGTTTAGGTAGGAATCCAGGTGGCATCATGGGGATTGTGAAGCTTTGGACAGTTAACTGTAAGTTCGCAATTCCAGACAATCCGCTTTTCTGCAGAGAGAGAGCAAGACCTCAGCTCTGGTCAAGGTTAACAGCCCCTGAAACCCCAAAGGCAGTGCTGTTCTATTGAGCTTCATGGAGTCTCGATTGATGACCTGAATTTATTGTGAGTTTGGTTGCTGGTTTTCTATTTATATTTGAAGGTTCATTTCTCCATATTTTATCACTTTTCAAAATGTCACATACAATGCCTTTATATTACCAGGTTTCATGTGTGATGTTTGCTTTATTCACATCTAAAAAGTTTTATTTTTATATTTTCTGTTTTCTAATTGTATCTTTTCATCATTGAAACATTCACCATTCATAGGTAGGTTTCATATAGCTTACTATTAGTATACCTTTTTAAAAAATTAAATTATTTTATTGCAGAAGTCACCCCTTGCTGTTCTGTTTATTCCGTATTGGTAATTTGATTGCATTCACTGTCTGTCCCCAGAGAATATGATGAAATGTCTATTCTCAATGACACTTGGAGCATACATTATCTTGTTATCTGTGACTTATGCCCTCTAATTAGAAACAGATTGATATTGAAAACAGATTGACATTGTTCAATCTACCAATCTACCTTCCAGTGCCTCTTTGTCAAATCCTATAATTTATCATTTACACCACTTAAATTTAAAATTCCTCACATTTTTATTCCTCACATATTATTCCTCACTGTCACGATTATATTTTCCACAGTTCTTGACTAAAAGTTGATAAATTTCAAAAACAACTTTTGGTGACTTCATGAGATGTTTTCATTACCTTTCCCTTTATTATTATTATCATTTTTTAAGCATCATTGCCCTCTGGTGGTGAGAGTAGGAGGCCAAGCCTTTTCTCCTGTGGAGCTGGAAATGAACCTCCATCCCAGTGGGCCACAGTTCCGCACACAACCACTACACCACCGGGGCTCAGCCGTCCTTTATTATTTTTAATAGGTTGCTATATTTATCTAAATTATCAAACTTGTTTTACAAAAACAAATTCATCTTGATAGTTGTGAAAGCTTTGCACAATAGCTAGTGAAGAATATATAATTGGCAACAAAAAATAAATGCATATTTAATTAGAAAGCGAATGGATTTCCTTAATAAAATGTCAGTATATGATAGTCAATGCTTAGCTTCTATGATTTCAATATATAAAATGCAATATTTCAAATTAAATATTTCAAATGTATATGGAAACATGCCTATTCCACTTGCTACATACATATTAATTGTATAATTCCCTATACTAAAGCATGCATTAATGGATTTCCAAACTCCATCTAATTCATTAATCATTCAATTCAACTGAAGAAGAAAACTAATTTTAAATCAAGTAAGCATTGAAAGCATTTATTATTCAATGTATTGCTAGTTGGAAGATTATGAAATTAAAGCAGTCTATATATTTTCCTCTTTTCAAGTTTTAAAGTTATTTTCATAGATAAACAAAGAGGCAATTATAAAATTCACATCCAGAATGATAAACACAGGAATCATTATTAATTTTAACACTTTCAGGGATGTTTTGCCTGCATGGTTGTTATATAAACTGAGCATAATCTTGACTACATTTATTTCTTTGAACACCGCACCATCAGAAGCACATATCAAAATGTAAATATCCCTTCTTGTCTTGGAAAATTTGTACAGCACATATAAATGCTTTGACCTTTTCAATATTCTCCATTTTGACTGGTTGTCTGTTCCAATCACAGGTTTCTAGGGTTGTAAACAGGGAAAGGTGGGCTTGGAAATGAATCAAAGTACAGAATACTGAAAAGGTCATAGTAGGATCATTTTGACTGCACAGCACAAAGGATGCAGAAAAAGATATTTTGACTTTTGAAAAAAATGAATAAATGTGATTATATGTATGTATTTCACAATGACAGTAACATTCAACGAAAACTTCCATTTTGATCCTAATTTTAAAATTAAGAGTTCATCTAAATCTGCAAAGTCTTTAAGTATATTCAGAAGAAGTATGTAATGATGTATTTTATTTCACTTACTATATAGATTATATCAAATCATCTTGAAGAAGGAACTCTCAATGTATTACTACACATAATTATTAGCAAAATAATGGTCACATAATAGTGTGATATTCTTGTTAGCCATTCCATTCAAAGACAGCTTGAAATACTGCATTATAGAGCCAAATGAAAATGAACTTTACTTGATATATTCAGCCTTTTTAAGCCTCTCAAAGGGGGAAGAGGTTTTCCTTTGCTCCATGGAGCTCAAGAAATTGGTATTTTAATTGTGCTGTTTATTGGTTAGCTTTTATCAAAAGTAAATCATTTTTAAAATAAACGCACAGAGGAACTGTGGTTGAATGCTTAGCATAATACAATATTATAGTATTCTATATGTGTGATGGGGAGCCATATCTAAAGACATTCAAACTAATGCACTGTCCTCAAATGTATTTTTTGTCTTTGATCTTGAATTATTTAAAAATAAATGGCTCTTATTCTTCGGTTTCTTAAACTACACGAGAGTGCTTCTTGTCATTTGTAATGTTTAGTATAATATGTAAATAATTTAAAACTTGTCCAATTCGCATCAGATTCTTTAATGTGCTTTACTTTAAAATTGTAATGAAAAGAAAGAAGGAAGACCAAAGACTTAATTATATACTGTTTTAAAACATAGAATTTTGACTATCCAAATTGTAAGTGATATCTATTTCATCAATAAAACAAATCTGAGTTCCTTTAACTTCTCTCTAATTCAGATTACAATATGAATATCCAATTAACTGAACTGCTTAACAATGTCATAGTTCAGACTCATATTATGTCAAACACCTGTTCTCTCTAGTAAATCTTTATAAATCATTAAAATCCCATTCTTATTTAGAATTTTGGGGCATTTTTTACTACTTCAAGGAGAAACATAAAGCAAATGAATAAACAAAACAATCCAAGTTACTTACCTCTCAGATCTAAATATTAGTCTGAGTACCAAAGGAAAAGTATAACTGGAGAGGACTTGATTCATTAGTGACATGCAAATTCATTTCAAACATAAGGGAAAAGACAGTTTGGAACACAAGGGTAAGTCAAAACATGTGACAAAATCATAGAGAGTCGCCACAAGTCAATGACTGTAAAAGACTGAGATAATCTATCTGCAACTATTGATTGCACAGACATGTTTCAGCATGTAAACATATTATTTTAAACCCTGGTGTGTGTGAATGGGAGACCCTACTAGGAATATTTTCAGACTTTCTGCTCTGTGTGTGTGTGTGTGTGTAGCAAAAGTAAATTTAAAATATCATGAAGTAAAAGAGCTGAACAAATTTTAAAGACATACCCCAGAATAGACAAAATTTTAGGTAATAAAGGAAATGTTAAATGCTTTCTTAAATTGAGATACAATAAACTTTTTTATTCAGAACACAATCCTGTGAAATAATATATAAAACACAGGATAATCAATGCCCCTAAACCAAATATATGAAATTTGAAAAACATTTAGCTTTAAACTATTGGGCGATCGAACAAATACTGTAACTAAAACATTCCTTGAAAAACATAGGAGCAAAGACCAAACATATTAAAATCTCTGCAATATAGCTAAAGTCATACTGAGTCAGTTTATAGCAACAACTGCACATATGAAAAATGAAGAAATGATTGAAATGAACAGCTAATGTATAAATTATAAAAACTGGGCAGGGGGAAAGAAAAGCAAATTATCAGCAAAATGTCTAATTTGGAAGATTAGAGCAAAAACAAATGAATAAGAATATGAAAATGCTGCCAGAAAAATCAAGAAGCTGGTTCTTCAAAAAAAAAAAAACAAAAACAAAATGAAAAACCACTGGCATATCTAACAAAGGAAAAGAAAGAGAAGCAAATATCACATATGAGATATGAAATGGATGACATTATAAAAGTACTGAGATTTAAAAAATCACATAGTAATAAAAATAATTTTAAAACAACGCACACAAAAAAATCACATAGTATTATGAAAAACTATATTCCAACAAATTTGAAGAAGAAATCACTAAATATCTAGAAATTTATTTACCTAAATTACTACAGACTGGTGTAGAAAATCTCAACAAGAGATAGAACAATACATCTGATTATGAGAAATTTCCAACGTTAAAAAACTCTGAGATCAAGTGGTTTTGACAGGGAATTCTCCCAAGAATTTAGAAAAGAGTTGACACCAATTCTACATGTACTGTATCACTATATACAAGCAGACAATATACCACAGCATTCATTTTATGAAGCAAATATACATTTAATAAGATATCGCCAGAATTAAAATTTTTAAACAAAAATCTCTGATGAAAAAAGGCACTAAAATTTTCAAAAAAATTCTAAACAACAGAATTCAACAAAGTATCAAAAATAACACATTGTTACCAAGTGGGGTTCATACCAGATAAGCAAGTATAGCTTAATACTGGAACAGTAGTTGTAATCCATAATATAAACAAAATAAGGAATAAAAATCATAAGATTAAATATACTGATGCAGAAAAGACATTTGATAAAATTCAACTACCATTCTTGATAAAAACACTCAACAAATAGCACTAGAAGGGATATGCATTAACATAATAAAGGCCATAAATTCAAAGCCAATGGCTAACATCTCTCTTAATGGAGCTAAATGGAAAGCATTCTCCCTTGATTGGGAAACTGACAGGGCTGTATGCTATCACCTTTCTTATTTAATGTAGTCCTGAAAGTCTAGTAAGAGTTATAAAACATCAAAAATATTAAGCTCATCCACATTGGCAAAGAAGAACAAAACTCTTTCTTTACCAACAATGTAATCCTATATAAAGAAAACCTCAAGAAATCGATTTAAAAATTACTGTAATCGAAAATTTGGTAACATAGCCACCTCTAATAACAACATAAAGAAATCAGTTGGATTCTTGTATATTAAAGAAGTGATAATAAAAGGAAAATCAAAATAACAATATCATTTAAAATAATAACCAGAGATAAAATATTTAGAAATAAATCTTACCATAGAAACAAAAGATTTATACAAAGATATTGTACAATACTTCTTTAAGTAGCCAAGAGATGAATGTTTCATGCTCTTGGATAGGAAAACTAAATATTGTGAAAAGTACATTATTACCTAAAACATTATAAATTCATGAATGCAATCCAAATCCCTGCACAATTCTTAATTTGATTGGAAAAGCTATTTACCAACTTTACATGGAAAGGAGAGAAACACAAAATAAAAAAAAAATTCAAAAACAAAGAGTAGGAGGTTTTACTGCCAGACTTTATAACCTATTACATAGCTGAAGTAGGCGAAGCAATTTGATATTGTTACAATAATAAACATGAAGAAAGATGGATTAGGATTGAGAATGCATAAATACAGTCAAATACCTACAGACACCTGATCTTTGACAAAGGACTAAAACACATTAATTGGGGTAGAGGTAGACTTTTCAATAAAGTCTGTTGAGAATTTTTGCCTTTTCACTTGAGAAAAATGAAACAGGACCCATGCCTCATACCATGTACAAAAACAAATTCAAGATGGATTAAATAACCCAATATAAATCATATAACCATAATATAATCACTGAGAAAGTAGGGACATTATAAATGCCCTAATACAAGGCATAAATATACAATCTAGCATACTGAAAAATATTCACACTATAGAAGAAGAAACAGAAGCCTGGTACCTTCCAAAGATATAAAATTTGTCCATATTGAAAGAGTCCATCAAAAAGATAAAAGGGAGTCCACAGATTGGGAAAAATATTTGACAATGATATAGTTGAGGAAACCTAATTTAAAAGAAAATCTATAGAAAACTACACTAAATTTTATGGAGTCAGATTTTTGTGTCAACTTGCCTGTGGATAAGAATAGAGTCCAATCTGTCAATCAGGCCATAGCTTAATCATGTCTTTTGGGAAAATAAAGAAAAAAAATTAGGTTTCACATCAAAATATAGGACCTTGAGAGGTCAGGGACAGACGGAGGGAGAGGGAAAGTACAGGAAACTCTGGAGGGCAGGCAGGAAAAACAATCACAGAGGGAAGAGGCTTAATGGGATTATGTTACTGATATGATTTAATGAGGTGGACTGTGAAACTACATGGAATAGGTTTTCATTCACAAGCATTATATTCTACAAAGGAAAAGTTTAAAAATATATATGTAAAAATCAAAACAAATAAATGAAGTTACTTTTTTACGAGAGAAGGAAAATGGTCATAGCCTTGAAAACTCTTAGTTGTAAACATTTGTTTGAGCAACTTTAAAAGGAGGAAAAGGGAAACTGAAGAGCACTTGGATTCTTCGATGATATACAAGTCTGTTTCAAACAAGCAAACAGTTATCTGCCCAACTAACTGGCATTCTCTGTTCATTCAAAGAAAGGCAAACAAGCAAACTGTGGAAGTTATCATAAATACAATTTGTAATACTTACAAGTAAAATTTTGCTCAATGTTGCTGCACCAATAAGGAGTTGTTCGAAATTCAAGTCATACTTAAAATAGAATGTGGCATGAAGGATGCCATTGCAGATATCAGATGGGTGTTGTTTGAAAACACAGGATACCAGAAGAGTATTTCCTTGTGTTTTATTAACTATGAAAAGGCAATCAGCTGTTTGGATCTTAGCAACCTACAGGTAACTTTGAAAGAAAAAGAATTGCAGAACGTTTCGCTGCAAGCATGCAAAGCTGGTAAATGAACAAAGCCTCATGTTGTCCACTTTACTTCAATGCTCATGGATACAGCAGTCAAGAAACCAAGAGATACCTTACCTTTGGCATGTCTGCTGCACAAGACCTCTTTCAAGGGGTGAAAAGCAAGGATCTCACTTTGAGGACTAAGATGTCCCTGATCCAAGCTATGAAATTTTCAGTAGCCTCACATGGATGTGAATGTTGGACAATGAATAAGGAAGAAAGAAGAGTCAATACAATTTAATTTTATTGTCAGTGAAGAGTATTAAAAGTATCTTTGGACTTCCAGAACAAAACAATTTTCTTGGAATTACAGCTAGAAATCTCTCTAGAAATAAAGAAAGTGAGATCCTCTCTGAAGCAGTTTGGACATCTTAGATACTCTTAGATTACAACAGAACTGTTCCTTGGCATCTCTGAGATTGGAAATCTTTACAGAAAAAAATCCCACCATCTTTCTCCAGTGGAATGGATGATGGTTTTGAACTTTTGACGTTGTAGGTAAGAGCCTAATGTACACCTCATTAATTCATTAGGATTCCTAATACTGTGAAAATCCTAATCTGATGTACAGGGTATCTCCCTAGGATGTGGCCTTCAGCATCTTTTACTATACAAACATTAAATTTAGGGGAAAGGGAGAAATGAAAGGAGGAATTGCTATCACTGAGAATGAAATTCTGGGAGTGGGCCGCATCATTTGGACTCACATCCCTATGCTGGGAACCTCATTCAGGAGAAAATTGATGCTGAGCAATATGAATATCTAAGAAATACCAAGCCAAGCCAAGCTAAAAGGAGGCAGGGTATTCCTCCTGAACTCTGAGCCTACAGAAAGGTTTAAAAAAAAAGTCTTTAAATTTGTCACTGTGATTCCAATTTCTAATTCTGAACTTTAAGATGATAACTTTGTGTTTGTTAAAGCCGTTCACTTGTGGTGTTAATATTAGAGCAGCAATAAATGACTTATTTATCAAATTGATCAAAATGTGAAGAAATGACATTGCATTCATTGTTAAAAAGAACTTTTCAAGTACACAGGATTTCTGGTGACATAGTGGTTATGCATTGTATTCCTCAGGAGAGAGATGAAGCTTTCTACATTTGTAAAAAAGTTAAAATCTAAGAAACCAAAGGATAGGTCCATCCCGTCCTGTAGGGTCGCCGTGAAGTGGGATTAATTCAATGATGGTGAATTTGGTTTGTTGTGATCCTTAAGAGGAAGAATGCTAATGACAAGATAATATCCACACACTTACAAGAAAGACCAGTTACTGTGTCTATTATTCAAAGCTATGCAGTTACCACTGATGCAAAAGATGAGCACATTGACTATTTCTACCAACTTCTGTAATGTGAAATCAATCACACATATAATCAATGTGCATTGATAATAAGGGTAATTAGTATCCCAAAGTTGAAAATAGCAGCAACCAAAATATAAACAATTAAAGATTATGATTTTGGTGATAGAAAAGACTGTATAATAGACCCTTTCAAGGCCAATGATTTATTCATTACAAATTAATTCATGTTTTTATAAATAGCATGAATGCGAATAACACATGTGAACCTTACCAGGTAGAATAGATAGGAGTCAAATTGACTATATATCTAAAGAGATGATGGAGAAACCAAATTTCTTAAAGCAGGAAAAATTGGTACTGACTGCAGAACAGATAAACTGTTCCTAAGCAAGCTCAAGTGGAAGTTGAAGAAAATGAAAAAAAATCAATAAGGGCCAAATTATGGTTCTGTTTATGTTTCACCGGACTTTAGAAGTAAGCTGAAGAAGAAATTCGAAGTCCCGAATGAAAATTGACTAAAAAACAGATGATTGTGGAGTGATATATAATACATCATGCCTAACAAGAACAAAGGATTATTTTTTTAAATATAGGAAAGAAAGAAAAGAACAAAATGTATGTCAGAAAAGACTCTGAAACTTGCTCTTTAATGTGGAATACCTAAATCAAAATGAGGAAGTGACAAACAGATTTTAAAGAAAAAATGAAGTATTATAATGGAATATATAAAGCCTGGATTTAGAAAATCCAAAGTGAAAACTATATTAGGCATTTCTCAAGTGACCCAGAATCACCAGATCCCCCCAAAAATAGTCAGTATTCAACCACATCAGGAAGTAGCTTATGATCAAGTAAAAAATAATATTAAAGGAAGCAGTCTAAGTTGCACTGAAGGCATTAGAAAACACAAAACTGCAGGTATTGGCACAATACCAATTGAGAGGTTTAAACAAATGCATTAAATTTTAGAGGTGGTCATAAATCTATACTGAGATGTTTTCAGACAACTATTTAGCCAAATAACTGAAATAAATTAATATGTGTGCCCATTCTAAAGAAAATGTTAACAAACTATTTGAAATTATTAAATCAATGACAAGTAAAATATTGCAAGATAACTCAAAATCATTTGCAGATATAGATTGAAAGGAATGTGTCAGAAATTAAAAGAGAGTTCAGAAGAGTCTTTGGAATGAGGAATTTCACGTAGACCTTGGGTAATATAGAATATCAGAAAGATGTTTACTTGTAAATAATTTACTATACAAAGGGATTTGCCTGTGTGGATCATAACAAATTATGGATAATGTTGAAAGAATAGGAATTCCAGATCATTTAAATGTGTTACATAGGCCGAGAGGTAGCCATTAAAGCAAAAGAATATTGTGTGGTTAGAACAAAAGAATATTGTGTGAAAAGAGATCATAAAACATGTGAGTCTGGGTTGTTTTCTTTCAGAAAACTCATTTTCATATATATCTGCTCAGCATATAACTTGAGAAATAAGATTATAGGAAAAAAGTGGTATTTCTCAGGTGTGGAGAAATGCAAATTAAATGGCACAAACCTGATTGCTGAGAGCAGAAAGTACTTGAAGAATTTATTGACCTAGACCAAAGAACTCAGTCTTCAGTAGTATTTCACTGAATCATAATGAAAACAAAAATCTCCACAGCTTGAGCAATAAGCAAAACCATGATAAAGGGATGAAAGATTGATGTCAAAACATTTCTTTCTTCATTTGAATCCACAATCCATGCCAATGGAGGCAACAGTCTAGTAAGCAAATGTCACATTGCATTAAAAAAATCTGATGAATGATGAATGTAGTAGACTTAAAATAATTGATACTTTTGAATTTTGATGTCTGGGATGGATTTAGATATGTCATGGACTGACCTAAGAGGAAACAAGTTTATCTGTGTAGAAGCAGAGCCAGAGAAATCCATTAGAAAAGAAGATGGCTGGACTTCATCTCTTATGTTTTAAAACTGTCCCTGAGGAAGAACATCACAATGTAGAGGGACAAAGAGAAAAAGTTCTGCAATGAGATGAGCTGACATACTGGCTGTACTAATGGCCTCAAACAGTGTGAGCATGGAGAAGGACCAGGTAGTGCTTTGCTCTGCTCTCTGGAAGTTGGAACTGACTTGAGAGTACCAAACAACAAAATGATGCATTTCTATGTGTCATTATTCTATTAATTCCATCCACCCCCCCAAATTGAGCAAAACACAAAGACTACTTTTCCGTCATATATTTTTTTTCTAATCACAAACCAGCGTCTTTTTTTTTTTTTTATAAGCGATGAGCTGGTATCCAGCTGTGGGGGGTGGGGAGATAATTCCAAATCTCCAGCAACTCCACAGGAGGAAAACTGGCCTTTGTATTTCTGTAAATGGTTACAGTTAAGGAAGCCCACAGGGAATCTCTATGAGTTAGCACTGATTCCAGTGCAGTGAGTTAGGTTTTTTGATTCAATCTATCACTGTGATTTATCTGCATTTCTTTTAAAATACTTATCATGGATGTATTTGCATTAAATAATATGCAAAAGTATTTTATTTCTGATGATGAAAGGTAATTTTTTCAGGGCATAAATTCTATCTGCATCTGTCATATTAGATAATTTTATAGTGTAGACTTTCATAAATATAAATAAATATATTTTAACATACCAGGAGCATGCCTCAAACACTGTTCATAAAGTAAAATCTCTGCTAACTATAAATATATGGAATAGTTTCCAAAAAATTTAATAGGTAACATTTTCTTCATGAAGAAATTCGTTAAGGCATCATACACTGTATGCCTCACAGATCTGAAACAAATGCTACTTATTTTACATATACTGCATTTGGGGGGCATTTTACAATGTTTTATTCTGATCTGCACCTCATTGATGCAAGATACTATTTTTTCTTTTTAAAATGTTCCTTTTATGTTTTATTCTGCTTCACTTTGTTCTGATATTCTCCTTTATCATGAAGGTTACCAGTTTGAATACACATTCAAAGTTAATGAAATGATGTGGCAGTCACCCAATTTGAGGATTAAGAGTGTAGGGGTGGAGTCTAGTCTATCAATCTGGAGATAGCCAATGAGACCTCTGTGTGGGCATGGCTTTCTCCTGAGAATTCTGGGAAATCTGGCTGTATTTGTCCCTTGGAGGTGAGAGACTTATGACTCAGTCCCTTGGAGAAGCTCTACTGACAAGACACAAGGCTGACTCCCTGGGAGACATCCTGGAGAAGAAGCCACATGGACTTACCCTGATGGAACCAGACCTCTGAAGTTGGAAAAGCCACATAGAGACCCCTGCCAGTGCGGAGATACTTGAGAAGCCACAGAGACTGCCAGTGCTGAGATGCTGCTATCACCACTGGGTTCACAAGACTCTGCACCCACTGGCCTGTGATTGTCCTGGTGTCATTGCATGCTCTTCGTGAGTATGAAGAGGATTTACGGATTGGGTCAGACATATGGGCTAATATCAGACTTATGACCTTGGAATGGACTGTGATGGGATGTTTTCTCAATGTTCAATTGGTCTTTTATGTAAACCTCTCCCTTATATACATATGTGTGTCTATAGATTTGTTTCTCTAGAGAGTCTACCCAGACTAAACCAGATGATAAAATCTATACTTATTACTTTGAAAACAGTGATATCAAGGGATCTGCATATAAACTTGGATGTGTTTTACTTATAAATATTGTGCATATTCATCAACAAAAATAAAAATTCAATATATGTTAATTGAGAAGGCAAAATAATGAAAGAAACATATGTGTGTTTGTGTGTAGAGGTTTTTTTTAAATAGTCGGTGTTTTTATTTCCCTTCTTAGAGCTACATCTGGATCTACATTTAAAAAAATAGTAATTTAGTGTGGCATAATAGTTGCTGCATTCAAAAAGATCAAATTGAACTACATCTTAAGACATTTTACTTTACCAAGAACAAGAAGAAAATAAATTCTATTATGAATATAATCTGCATTTAAAGTTTGTTTTTTGACTCTGAAATTCTGCTGCAATGACCTTTGACATGTGAATATGGTTGACATAGGAATGGATTAAATTTCTAAAATTTTTTCTGGCTATTTTTCTATATCCTACTAGTCAAATGACCACTTCAAGAGACTACATATTGACAAAAGGACAAAAATCCTTAGGAATAAATTTTAGTAAAGGAAGTACATTATTTATACATGGAAAGTTACAATGTATTGTTAGAAATAGAACAAAACAAAAATAATGAAGAAATTTATATGGAAAACTAACTTATGTTCATGGGATAAAAGCTAAGTTTGTGAAGCAGTATTTTATTGTTTCTTATTTTCAATTAGTAACCAGTGTCCAGTAATGTTTTAGCTATCATCAATATATAAGAAACTATCCTGGGGACATACAGCAACGTCTAATGTTGAACTCTCTTGGGCCTATTGTATCAAATTTGTTGTCAGTTATTCTTTCAGACTAACAATACTATATTTCATGGTTTTGTTGACAGTATTCCCTTTAAATCTTGACTTATATTGTTAATTAACTGTAATTATTCTTAATTACAGTTAAATTAGCTCTGAACTCTTGATAAAGTCAAGATACTGTGGACTGTCAAGAGGAAAATAGAAAAGGTAGCTATATCAATACAGGGAAACAATACAGAGAGAAATTGGGTTAATTTCAGGTCCCAGTGGAAATGTTTAATAAATGATTACTATCACACCATAAACAAAAGCCAATAATTATACCGTGCCTACCATAACATCTTAAATGGCATTTCTGCTATTATTAATGAAAGAGAATTATATGTGCTTCATTCAGTAAGTTACAAGATGGTTAGCATGTAAAATGTGGCAAAAATGAAAATGTATTACCAAGATTTTCTGTATCCTTACCTTACTTTTTAAAAGAATTTCATGTGTAATGTCCAAAACTGAATAAAAGTATGCCAGATTTGGTTCCAACAGATGTTAAACATGTGCTAAAATCATCCTACCACAAGCAGCACATAAGAGAGAGAGAACAATTTTAAAGTAACTATTTAGATAAAGGAGAACAATAAAAAGTAGGCATAACATTGACAGAAATTAACCCTGAATTAGAAGCATCAGTGAACAAATCTCTTTGTGTACATGTTCCCACACAGGTTTCTGCCTATTGTGGGCAGTATGGGGCAGCTAAACTCTTTGAAAAGTCAGGAATATTATTAGCTCAAAGAACCGAAGGATAAATTCTGTGTCTGATAGACATTTGGAACATTCATATGGAAACGTAGGGTCTTCTCAAGTCAATGATTCCACACTGAATAATATAAGCACGGGAAAAGTCATGCAAACCTGATAGAAACCAGTTGGAAAACTAAAAGAAGAATACAGATTTCAGCAACTGGTACTTGAAAAATTTAATCAAAATCACATTGATATGATTCATACTATTTTCATTTTACTATGCATTTTATCATGAATTTTGGTATTGATTTATTCAGTTCAGCCACCTATTTAACAACAATACTATGCATACAAATTCAGCAAAGCTTTGCAATTTTAGAAAGAATAAAAGCAAGATGATAGTGAAAATTATCAGTGTAGTAGTCTGAGTTGGACTGAGCAACAGGTGACCAGCCTGGCTGGGTCCCTGGTAGGCTGCCTCTTCACTCAGTGCAGAGGACAAATCCACAAGTGATCACACATGTTTGAAAAATTGCCTTTTCTATCATGAGAAAATATTGAAGTACCATTTTACTTACATATTTTAAACTGTCCACACGCAAATCTATCATGCCATCTAGTTTGTAAATTCCAATTTTATGGAACAATCTCTTAAATCATGAATTGAGGAATGCTAGCCTAGAATTATGAGTCTAAAAATTTTAAATGATATACTCTTTAAATCAAAGAAGTATCTTTGATGTATTATATAGTGGGGTATATCCTGAACTTCTTCACTATCGAATTATCAAAACGATAGTATGCAGTTTGTAGCATTGTTGAGGAATTTAAACGGCATGTTACACAACATATTTAGTTAGTATTTTTGTTTGTGAATTCTAAACATAAGTTACAATTATTGACATTATTCTTAGCACTGTTAAGTCGATGTTATATTAATAATAATTGCTCAAAATTAAGAAAGAAGTTTATTTTACCTAATAATGGAAGTGTATAAATAACAAAAGCCTAGCTTCCTGATACAGTTCCAATGTTAAAATTAGGTTTTGGTTAGGGACCAGGATCAGAAGAGAATTGAATATATTTCTAAGGAGCTGACATCCTCAGGAAACTAACTTGTATGAACGCTATGAGTTGCATTCTATTTAAAAATAGAAACATATGAGGGTCATTTAAAAAATGTATTGCTTTTAGTGTACCAGCTCATTGATGTACGCATTTTTTTCAAAAGAAAATGCTTTTATGTAAGTCTTGTGATCAGTGTATAGCCACAAACAGGACAAGTTCTCTAAGTTATGCAATTGCATGTCTTCAAAAAAAAAAGTGCAGTTTAAATAGAGGTTTCCAGGAGTTCTGCTGGGTCAGCTAGATTCACTGTAGAGAGAGCAACTGAAAAAATTATGGCAACTGTTTTAGAGTTAATTTGAGAGATTTTTCCCATTATGATTGGATGGATTTTGAAAAAGTCTGAAGAAAATGTGAATGCACATTGATAAGAACAGAAAGTAGAATATTTGTGCCCAAGACAGATCATTTTCTTTCCTTATGACAATTTCCTTCCTTATTCCTGAAATGGAGAATGGACTGTCCTTTGAGAATTTCCTTGAAAAAATTTACCCCATCCACTCTTTATGCAAAGAACATTAGAGCAAAGAACATTAATAAAACATAATTGGAGTCTCTCAAGGATGCTCACTTGGTATAAAATGACGAATGCAGAATCCATTGTGGGAAGGGTTAGAGCGCTGGCAACACCACACTCTGAAATGCATAGGCCAAGCAGGTGAAAGTCACAGTTAATATTTTTTATTTCTGTTTAATAAAAGTTTCTAGAATTTTGAAAGTCACTCTGATGCCACAGTCCTTGTAGTTGAGACTCTAATGATGCGGTCAGCACTTCAAATCCACCAATCACTGTGCAAGAGAAAGATGAAGCTGTCCAAATCCATAGTGATTTATTGGATCAGCAACTCTATATATGCCACAGTGATTCAGAATCAACTGGTTGCTCGTGGGGCTGGTTTTGAGGGATTTTTTAAAATGCTCTTTCTTTACTGATTTTGTTAGAATGCTTTCTGACATACCCTCTTATCTCAGCACGTATATATCCATAAGTTTGGAGGATTTTAGTCTATTTGATTGTCCTATACTTTCATTTTGGATTTAAAATTCTGTCTTTTATACCTGTTAATATTTTACATTATTCAAGATTCCTTAATGATCATATTTAAAACTGTTTTATACTATAATATATTGGGACACCTCAGGCACACTGGTCTGTGTCACACTGGAACACTTCATGATACTCTAGGCACTGCCTGAACTGAAAAAGAAGCTATTAGTTGACGAGTAACATTTTAAACAATCCTTAGCTCAAAGATGCCATCAGGCTATAATCTGTTAGGTAAAGACTACAGCACTCAGGGAGCAGTGCGCAAACTGGGTTCTGCAGTGGAAGGATTTCATTGGGGTAGGGATTTTGTGTGGTTGCCCTTGTTGACAAGAATCTGGAATGACAGAAGAGATTAAATTCCATATTTCTAAGAACATTTTTAGTATATAATATACAATTTAATACGAGCTATAGAATAAAATATTCCATAAAAATATTGTTTTGCTTTTTTTTACAAGCTACAATGTGATTAGTGTACTTGTGCTCACAACAATTATATGGAAAAATCTCTTTGTTTTCATAAGATTTGGACAATAGAACTAGAGGCAAAGTCACTATAATGTTCCACAGCTAAGATACCACTATTAAATGTCCACTAACATTGGTATTTTGCATATTTTCAGTAGTTACCTCTAATTATTTACAAATCTGCACATCAGTCTTCCTAAGGAATAATTATTATTTTCCAATTAGTGTCATAGTTTTACACTAATGCCATGCAGCCTAGGTTTTTAATAGTGAAGTTTCTGCTAACTCTGGCATAGTTAAATTGGTTCACTATTATAACCTAGGCTGACATTACTGTTCCTTATATTTTTATTGAAATGGGTATTTAATTTAGCTTAGTAATTTCATTTAAATCTGTTGCATTTTAAAAGAAAGAGCTATTCTTGTTACCACTAAAGATTCTTATTATGCTTTAATCTGTTTGTATACAGACATGTTCAGTTTAGATATTTTTTGATATTTGCAACAGTTGTAGAGAATACTTTAATGGACTCACTGCTCTGGAGTTTAAGAATACCATCAGTTTTATTGTTTAGGCACATAAACCAATTCAACTATGCCAGAGTTACCAGAAACTTCACTATTAAAAATAAAATAATAGGGGCAGGTTTTCTATAATTAGATAGATAGATGATAGATCAGAGATAGATGGTAGATAGGTAGATGATAGATGGATAGATAGATAGATATTTAGATAGATAGATAGATAGATAGATAGATAGATAGATAGATAGATGATAGACAGATACTCATTTCATACACAATAGAGAATCGATGATGTCCGGGGTACGTACTTTGGACATGTTGTTAGGAGACAGCAGTTTTAGGTTGAGAAGGTCATTCATTATGTTTGGATAATTAGAAGGGCAACATAAAGGAGGAAAGCACTCATTGAAATGGATTGGCACTGTGTTAACAAGAGGTTCAAGGGTGGGTAAATTTCTTAGGTTGCCAATGGACGAGGTACTCTTTCTGTCTGTTGAGCATAAAATTGCCATGGAACAGACTAAAGAGCACTTAAGAACAACAATGTAGACATCTGATCCTTCTGTATATCAAATCTAAAATAAATCCCTTCCTGTGGGACTTGGGCATTGACTTCCCAAAGTCAGATATTCTCTTTTTGGAAAGAATTTCAAACTAATAAGAAAATTCTCAACAATGAAAATATCCACCCTGAATTCTATTGGACTACCCATTTTTCCATTTGATCATTAATGCTGAAGCAGCGTCTGATAATTTTATATGCATAATTCTTCCACAAAAAAACATTCCAAATACCTGATCTGTTTTCTGTTAAGAACTTGCCCAGTTTCTTGAGAAATCTAATTACGGAAGCTGTGAGTCAATATTTGAAAATGTTTCTAATTGAAAGATTACTGACTTCACACAAAGAATTCTATGGGGAAGCAAAAATATGTTGAGAAAAAATAAGAGTGTTTTCCAGAAATCCATCAACATGACATTTTCAGTTTGGTCTGAGCCCCTTTGCTTCTCTCAGTTGCATGTATGAACATCCACACATGTTTTTTTTTTTTTTTTTTGCTTCCACTACTGAAGACCAGCTGTCCGGGTGAAGATTTGGAAATGAAAACCAATGATTGGAATCAAATGACTCAATATTATACTATAAATGACTTTATGTACTTTTGATATATCTCAATTTGATATATTTTAAGACAAGTCTTGGTCATACAAGATTGATGGATCAAATCTATCCAGTAGATTTGTATGACACAGAACTGCAAAAATTCTTCCATAGAGATTGCAGGCAAGAAAACCAGAGGACGCAATTCCACTATGTTACACGGAGCTGCTATGAGTCAGAATGAGCCAGCCTGACCCATCAACACCAGCCTAAAAAGAGAAGTAATTGAATATTAAGTGATAAGATAGACCCTAAAACATGACATGTCATTCCTGTCACTTTTCCTATGGCATGAATGTGTGAGAGCAGAAAGCAAAGCTAATATGTGATACATTCAACTGCACTATCTTTGAAAATGAAAATGGCTTCAGATCATTTAAATGAGATGCCATTTCTCTGACTTCAGTAATCTAATTGGTCATTTCAACTAAAAAAAATTATTATATCAATTTGAAACACAATACTTATGAAAATGAACACCCCATATTTATAATGTGATGCTTTACTTGAAAACCACAAAATAAGTTGGATTTCAATGGACATTCACTAAAGGTGAAAAATGTGTTGTACTTTGTTGTATGTTCATGTGATCCTGCATTTCTCACTCTGGTTGCACACACGAACACACCCAGCAGACTGTGCCGAAGATAATCACATGGTATCAAGAAATATGTTTTTTTCAGACCTATATTGACATATATTAAAGAATTCAGCATTAAAGGGGCACACTAGTTGACCATTAATTGTCTTTTTCTCTTACATCAAATTATTGTGTTGTCTGTCCTGTGTTGGGTATTATTCTAGATTTTGAAAACTTATGGATATCATCAGTGGACTAAACTCTATTTTGTCACATCAGTTATGTAGCAGTGCCCTTTGATCTTAGGTTAGATAAAGATGAGCAGGCCAAAGAACACCTTCTGCTGAAGGGCACAGGGGAGGAGATAAGAGAGACTTGTTTTCATTGCTGAGCTTTTGCTTATTTTGATTTGCCAGAAGCATTTTTCTTTGCTCTTTGAATATTTTAATCATTACTTTGCAAGGAACTTTTCCAGAAATGAGGTATAATTAAGATTGTTAAACTATCACTTTCACAATAGACATCACATTTCATCCACAAAATGCATTGATATTGATTTGGATGGGTCACATATGCTGCACACCTCCATGACTCCCATCAGATGGCATTGCCTGGAGGCCTCCCCATCAATTTGTTTTCTATTGTAACTGAATGTCAAGGTACACAAGGCAACTGAAGTTTGAATATAGTAAATCAACTGCGATAAAAAGAATCAACAGTGAGGAAAAAGGAGAAGGGAGAGGAGAGAGATGTGTAGGGGGAGAAGAGTGGAAGGATCAACAATGTTTAAATGCATACCCTAACATCTTTGCCTTCCTATTGCTCTATCTCTCACAGTACCCTCTACTTTTTCAGGTTCTGGACTGGAGCATTTTTTGCACTGGCCATACAGAACTCTCAGTGTTCATGATGACAGGTTTATTAAGGATGTTAACAGGTTACAATCTAGCTGAGAAATAATCTGGATATAGTTGTTCCATCAGGCATATTGCAAGGCTCCTTTGGGGCTGCTGATAACTACTCCAAATGCTTGCCCCTATGCATTGTGCCTTGAAGAGAAGGTGCTCAGCTCCAATCCTGTGGGTGAGAACACCCAGCTTCCCAAATGAAGCACCCACAGGAGCCTCACTCCTCAAGACAGCCTCCTGGTTGGAATCACTCTCATTGCTCTGTGGGCTCAGAAATGGGCTACACTGCTCTGTTGCATGCTCTGGATACTGGTTCTGCTGTTACTGCTCTTTCACTGCTCAGATGGTAAAGTTACACTCTGTAGGCAACTGGGGAATCCAGGACAGGCTCCCCTCCTGGCTCATCTCTTTTGCTGATAGTGAAATCATTACTCCATTTTCTGATGTGGTTCTTTTTATACCTTTTTTATAACTATGAATTCTCTTAACAAACATTCACACTAAATCTTATCAGTATCTTCCCCAACCTACTCTTGCCTGGATCCATCAGGAAAAGCTTATTCAGTATGAGCTATGAAGTCTATGGCTAGAAGTGCTACATTAAACAATATAGTGCACCTATTATTTCTATTCATACACTCATTCAAGTCACTTTGAAAAATTCCTGATCATGTAACACCATAGGCATCTTTCTAGAACTAAGTATGATGCATGATACTTTGGATATTATGTGTATAATAAAACAATAGAGAAATTACAACTATGTTAAGAAGAGAGTTTTATCTCTTTTTATTTCCAGCATTTATAGAATGCAATGGTTTAGCATAAAATGCATGTATGCCTCTGTACCTTTGCTTTGTTCAGGATATTACAAATGATAATGCCTTTGGCTCTTTGAATACATTGCAATTTTAATGCAATGTCTTCTGAGTTATTTCTGAAGCATTTAGTAAAAATTTCCCGGTAACATTGCTGGTAATTTTAACTTTTATTACATCGTGGGACTTAGTTGCTCTTCAGAAAAATGAGCTAAATTCCAGTGCTACCAGTAAGTCCATCCAACATTATTTTTTACCTCCAACATTTATATTGGCTACTTTAATGCATACTTATACTGGAGATTTCTTAAATGCATTTCTAGAACTATTGGAAATAGAAACTTTTATCTAATTTAACATCAATACTTTCTGACACCCACCACACATCTGCCAGTGTGTCCTACTGGGGTGACTTGTGTCTTGCTTTGATGCTGGAAGCCATGTCACTCGCAAACCACAGCAACATCACTCACAGTAAACAGGGTCAATGGAGTTTCTATACTAAAAAGAGACTATGGAGGAGAAATAGGTTATCTTCTTCTGAAGCATTAGCCACAGGAAATATGATGAAGCTAATGTCAGTTAGTAAAACTTCATGAAAAGAAGCAAACATTACCTGAGATCATACCAGAAGATGAGCACTTCACAGGTAGAAAGACACTCAAAATGTAGTGAAGAGCAGCCTTTTCAAAGTCCAAGAGAACATGCTGTGATGGATGGGAATAAAGCCTCTGAGATATTCGTTCATTGTGGGACAATGAGAAGAAACAGCTGCTAACAATAACAATCTGGACTTGAAATGTATGAAGAATGAATCAATGAGTATTGGAAGCTGTAACAAAAGAAAAAGAATGCATGAAAAT
This sequence comes from Nesogale talazaci, assembly GCA_004026705.1. Taxonomy (NCBI): domain Eukaryota; kingdom Metazoa; phylum Chordata; class Mammalia; order Afrosoricida; family Tenrecidae; genus Nesogale; species Nesogale talazaci. The sequence goes on along the minus strand of PVJH01009052.1, from coordinate 31,518 downwards.
CAACATTCCAGACAATAGTGAGCTTAGTTGGACAGATATTTGCCATTTGGCATCAGAAAATTGTATTGCCTCCTATGCTGGCAATAAAACAATCAAGATGAATGGAATTGCATTCATCTTCAAAAAGGACATTTTAAGATGTCCAATTCAAGGAAATCTAATCAATACAACTATTATTCAAATTTATGCACCAACCATTGAAGCTAGTGATGAAGTTGAAGAATTCTACTAATGAATCAATATGAAATTGATAAAAAATGCAGTCAGAATGAATTGGTGATTATTGGAACAAAGTTAGAAACAAAAAGGAAGGAATAATAATTCGTTAACATGGCCATGATGCTACAAATAAAGTCAAAGATGGCATGATAGGATTTTATGAGGTCAGCTTCTTCATTGCAAATATCGGCCTTCAACAAAACAACAGGCAACTGAATGCATGGGCTTTTCTTTATGAAAGACACAAATTAAATTGATTACATCTGTGGGATGAGAACAGAGAAGCTCAATATCAGCAGCTAACTTGGGCCATGGGCTGTCGGTTGAACAGACCTTCAGTCGCTCCTATATAAGTCTTTTGTTGAAACTGAAGAAAATTAAAACCAAAGCATGAAACCCAAAATAGTCTCAAGATTATCTCACCTGAATTTTGAGACCATCACAATAACATATATGATGCATTGAACACTAATGACAGATGATATGTATGAACTATAGGAGGACAAAAAAATCACATGATAAGACAGCAAAAGGTGTTTCAAAAGATAGGAAAGAAAGAAAAGATCAAAGTGCATGTTAGAAGAGACTCTGAAACTTATTCTTCCTAGTAGAGTAGCTAAGATAAATGTAAGAAATTATTGAGTAAAAGAGCAGCTTGAGAAGAAAAAGTAAACTATAATGAAATGTGCAAAGACCTAGAATGAGAAAAGTAAAAGGGAAGAACACAATCCACATATCTTAAAATCTTTTTTTTTTTAATTTAAGCCTCAAGTTGTAAGATAAAAAGATTTTATGGGAAATGATGCTGATTGATTCAGGAAGCTCACAGAGTCACTGTACCAATAAGAACTAGTTGAAATTAAACCATTTCAGGAGGTAACACAAAAGCACGGACGAATGGCACTGAAGGAACTAGTTCAAGCTGCCCTGATAACATTAGTCCAAAACAAGTCTTCAGGAATTTATATGGTTCTTCAAGCTGAAGAAGCACTCCTTGTCTATGCTAGGAAGTCTGAAAAACAGCTACTTGGTTAGCTGACTAAAAGATATTTCTATTTTTACCCATTCAAAAGAAAAGTGGCACAACAGAATACAATAATACCATTACTATCACATTAAAATAATGTTTTACTGAAGATTATCCAACAAAGTTTGCAGCAGTACATTAAAATGGATCTGCAAGAGGTTCAGGCCAAATTACAAGGAGGAGGTAGAACAAGGGATCTCATTCTTGGAGTCAGATGGATCTTGGCAATAAGAAAAGCATACCACAAAGAGATGACCTTGTGCTTTATTGACTATTCTAAGGCATGCAACTGTGTGGCCCCTAACAATCTATGAATATCTGTAAGAAGAATGGGAATTCTACAACATTACACTGTGCTCATACGGGATCTTTACATGTATCAAGAGGCAGATGCATGAACAAAACAAGGATACATCACATGGTTTAAAGTCAGAAATGTTCCATCCTCTTAGTGTACTTATTCAATCTGTATGCTCAGCATATAATTAGAGAAGCTGGATCTTATGGAGAAGAATGTGTCATCAGGTTTTGGTGGAAGATTTATTGACAATTTTTAATATGCTGATGATACAGCCTTGCTTGCAATAAGTGAGGAGGGGGTGGCTGAGCCCCAGTAACATAGTGGTTGAGTGCGGGACTGCTGCCCACAGGCTTGGGATTTCAAATCCAGCAGCAACTCTCCAGGAGAAAGGCTGGGTAGCTCCCATGACCACCAGAGGGAAGTGATGTCCCCCCAAAAAAGTGAAGAGGAATTGAGGTGCTAATATTGTGCTAATAAAGAAGTGAGGGGGACTTGAGGTAACTAATAAAGATTGTGACTATAATCTTCAGTATGGATTATAAATTAATATAAAGAAAGCAGAAATCTTAAAATAGGTAGCATTATGAGAAATGGAGATTAAAGTCTTCAAGGATTTTTATTTTAATTTTTTTATTAATCATTTAATTGAGTGCTTTCAGATGTTAAACTATCCATAATTCAATTAGATCAAGCATAATTGCACAACTGCAGCCACCATCAGTTTCAAAATTTTTCTTTCTTCTTTAACTCATTGATATCAGCTACCCTTTACCCCTTATTGTCATATTATATATACTACTTATTATTATTATTATTATTATTGCCATGTATTACACCATCCAAAGTATGTATTCTCCAATAATTCTGTTATTCTTACTCCTTGAGTGGCGTTGTACATTTATTGTTGGTATCAGATCCTTTTTCGCCATTTACCCCTTCTCTTCCTGTACCCTCAGGGAACCATTCCTCCTATCACTATCTCTGAAAGGTTATCTATCTTGACTTTCATGAATCAAATGAAGTGAATTATGCAAATGACATATTCAGGTCTAAGCTTAGGTAAAACAAAGACCTTGATACAAAAGGAAGGACATATCAAAACACTAAAGCATAGCTATGTGTTTCATCATTGTTATACTGCACCTTTGATATGTCATCCTTTTCATGTGGACTTCCTGTGAGGGTCTGTCAAATTATTTTACAAGTGGGTTCTGGGTCAGCACTTTTTCTGTGTGTCATTTTGATTGTTGGTTCTTGAATTTCTGATATAGTCCCATCAACACCTCATAATCACATAGGCTGGTGTGCTTCTTCCATGTGGGCTTTGTTGCTTCCCTGTCAGATGGCTGCTTGTTTAACTTCAAGTTTTAAAATTCTAGACAGACTCCAGATACTATATATTTTAATAACCAGGTACCATAAGCTTTCTTCACCACATTATCTCCACACCCATTTTGTCTTCAGCGATCAAGTGAGAAAGGCGAGTATCATGCATGTAGCGCTACATTATTAGAACAAACTGTTCTGGTACTGATGTAAGATTTAAATAGAGGTCCAAATTCCATGCTTCCTTGTTGTATATATAAAAATATAAATAAATAAATATAAACATAGTATATATTTACATATGTACATAGCTGTACTTATACCTATGGGCATATATTTTTTATTTTCTTCTTTCCCCTTTTTCCTTTGCCCTGTCTCACTATCATGTGTACCCATCATTAACCTCTCAGTAATTTTTTTCAGATACATTTCATTACGTCAAACACAACCAGGAAAACTGCACCCTCCTCACCACCAATTTGAGATTCCTTTCTATCTCCCTGTCCAGGTTGTGGTTGGTTCATACCTCCCCTCACCCATCACTGTCTCCTTGGGATTGCTTATCCTGCCTATCTTGTGTAGATAGGCACCTAAAGAAAGAAGAAAATAAATTAAAAATAAAGACCACACAAATATTTCCAAGTCGAACTGTCATGCTTAGATTTACAATGAATGCTCATGGACATAGCAGTCAAAGGCTGAGAACAATTCATTGCATGGCAAATCTGCTGTAGAGGACCTTTTGTAAAGTGCTGTAAGACAAGGATATTACTTTGAGGACTACAGTGCGCCTGACATAGCCATGCTATTTTCAATCAGCTCATATCTATCTGAAAGTTGACTATTGAGTACGGTAGACCAAAAATGTCTCAATGAATCTGAATTACAATGATGGCCAAAAATGTTGAAAGCAACATGGACTGCCAAAAAACTGAACAAATCTGTCTTGGAAGACATGCTGCCAGAGTGCTCCTTAGAGGCAAGCATGGTGAGGCTTCATCTCACATACCTCGAGCATGTTGTCAGGAGAGAGCAGTCCCTGGACAACTCCGTCTTAATTGATAAGGTACCAGGGCAGCGAATAAGGGCAGACCTTCCACAGAATGGATCGACACAGTGCCTGCCTTGATGAGTTCAAACTAAGAACTATTGTGTGAATGGCACAGGTCAAGTGCAATTGTATAAATACTACCACACTCAATTTCTAGACATTCCATTTCTACATGGACCCACTGACATCATCTCCCGTTTACTCCACCACCTCTTTTCCTCGAACCCTTATTGCACTTGACGTCTCTATAAATTCACCAATTTTGGGTTTCCTATATTGGAAAAGGTAAATGCATATAACAAAACTTCAAGAGGGTAACCTCCCTTGACCAGTGAGATAAACCCTAATATAAGCAAACCAAACAATACAAATCAGGATGCAGGAAATTTAGGAAACCAAATCTCGTACAGCTTCCCGCATAGGTGGGATATCTATTGACAATGTGTTCACTGTTCAAGGCAGATTTATGCCTTTGACCTTCTACACTTGTCCCTCCCCAGAACTGTTAATGACCCCACCTCCCATCCCTAACTCATACCAACGAACAGCAATTTCTGACATAATATCTGATTATTCTCACCTTCTTCTCCCTATAAAACATTTGTTTATTTAAATGTGTCTGTTTGTGTTTACTCCCTTTCTCTGCCAGATTCTTTATTCTTGTTGCTGTGCTTTAAAGGCAACATGAGCTATACAATAGTTGGCTGTATATATTACAGGTATTTATTTTCTTACACTTGCAATGTGCCTCTTTTATTTCCTTTTTTTAAGAAGGTCATTTTTAAAAATTTTCATTCGGATTTTTTTTACGTACTAAAAAAAGTTGATACATAAAGGAATATGGCAAGTTTCTAAAAAGTTATTAATCATGTGCTGTTGCTTCCATTTTAAATGAAAGCTTTCCTATATGATGAGAGCACAATGTCTTCTCTGACAAATGCAATATATAACAATATAAACAAATTTCTCAGAGTGTAAATAACTTATTTGGTAATGCAAGAAGAAATCCTCCCTATTAGCTTGATAAACAAGTACTGGCATATGTAAAGATTTCTTGAATGATAAACTGCTTGTTATAAGTAAAAACGTATAAAGATAAACACTGTGAAAGTTATAGCTTCATTAAGTATATTAAAAAGAATCATTTGTATTTATAGTTTTACCTACATATTTCTTTTTTATGTTTTCATACACATTTTATGCCTAATTATTGTACCCACCATCTCTTCAATGTTGCAAATATATTTTCTCTGTGCCAAAATATTTATTCTAGCCTTTGTTATTTTAAAAATGATTACTATAACTTTAATTTATTTCTATTGCAATGGATACTGTTTAGAGAAGTATAAACTTCTATTAAATATGGCTGCTTGAATTGGTCACTACTATTTATAGATGATGTCTTTATGTTCATGATTCATTATTATCATAATCTTAAGGTGAGAAATAGTTAATATTGAATGAATATGCAGCATACTGAGTTTTGTTTAAAACCTTTTTAAAATGTCCTTTTTCCAATTATGTTAAGGTATCACCATGTATTTATTCAATAACAAACTGTAATATGGTTATTAATATTTTACATTATCAATGACATTTTTGAGATGAGACCAAAAAAAAATTTTTTTGCTGTCAATTCTAATACCATGAAGGCTGAAATGCCAAACAGAAATGCCCCAGTGGGTTTCTATGGCTGAATCTTGGTGGGAGCAAACCACCCCTACGTTCTCCTGAAGAGCAGCTAGTGTGCTCAAAGCACAAACTTTTCAGCGAGCAGTTTTTTGCAGCATGTTCAGAGATTTCTGGTGAGATTTGTAGTTGCTGTTCTTTTTAGGTGCTGCCACACCATTTCTGACTCAGAGAAATTCCCTGCACCATGGAACAGATCTCCGCCTGGTCAGGCACCACACTTAAAGTCATGACCATAACTGAGCACATTTTTGAAGCTCATTGTATTCATCCTTCTCCATGCAGGTCTTCTTTTGTGGTGAATCTCTACCTCTCAAACTTGACAAACTTCTCTCAAGAGTTGCCCCTCTGAATAACATGTCCGAAGTACCTGAGGTGAAATGTTATCAATCCTGTTGCTAAGGAACATTCTGACTGTATATTTTCAAAGTCAGATCTGTTTGTTTTTCTGTCCTCTGTCTTAGGTTTGGTTTTCTAAAGAAACAAGAGTTTCTTTGTGTGTGTGTGTGGGTGTGCATGTAGAGATGAATTTATATTTAAAGAATTGGTTCAGACAGTTGAAAAGCTGGACAACCTAAGGTCTTGATTTAAAAGTTCATCTGGATCCATTTACTGAGTCAGGGAGCTGCAGGGCTGAGGGGTCCTAGACGCGTAAGTCAGACAACATGCTTCTGGTTGCAAAAGTGGATGAAGTAAAGGTCAGTAAAAAACAGGGCAAGTTTCTAAAAACTTACTTCATTAGTGGGCAAAACAGAAGGCTACTGGTTCAATTATAAAAATATATATATAGAGAGAAGTCAGATGACAACCCAGATGCCAGACCCAGGCCCAGCAGAAGGCAAGTAAGATTTTTCTCAGCATCCAACTTTACTTGAAGCAGGCTACACCCCTAAGGGAATCTCATCATAGGAGACGACTGTGTTTTAATGGTCAAATAGCTGGGAATTCTGATCCAACAAACTTGACAGAAATCTTTCATTATCATTGTCCATTCTTGGTCAATTCAGCACTGATCCACACTACCTGAAACCATGCCTGATTTTTAAATAAGATTACAAAGCCACACTCACACCTAAAATGAGACAACTAATATATATGCAGCAGAAAATGCTCTAGCTCTATTTTTATCTTATGTTTCATAAATTAATAAAAATGAAAATCTACTGCTTATGTAAAAGGAATACTCCTAAAATTATAGTCCTTGTTTTTGCAACTGATTGCACGGTCATTGCTGGCAATTTAGAACTACTGTTTTCTATAATTTATTCCATATTCCATTTACTATTAGCAAACACCTCAGCTGGTAATGGTTATTTACTTGTAAGGGTAATCCAAATCTTCACTTGTGGAATATCTGGACTATTAATAGTCAATCCAGAACTGTATGTATATAGTTAAAAATATACCTTAACAGCAAGACATGATAGTACTAGAAAGAGTATAAGATATCTCCTGGATTTGAGATAGATTCTGTCTTACCTCTACTGAGTATTGCAGATAAAAACTGTCCTTAATTTTTGGGATCTATTATGCCACCAATACAGTAACTCTTCTTTTCACCTGTTGGTCCTGAGGCACGAGCATCCCAAAATGGTCAGGTGGCATTTAAAATGTCCAGTTCAATGAAGTCAGTCTTATATATCCAAATAAAGGTATTTCTTTCTAGAAGCTAATATGTCAAAACCCAAAGAATATAGGTTATAAGGATGGGAAACAAAAAAATATTTTGAATCAATCATGGGCAGAATTAGTGAATGGTACCACTCACATTTTAAACACTGTTTTCCCACACCCTCCAATCCTATTGGAGGAACAACACTCTATATAGAGCTCCTCTAGCTCTGGATTGAATGCTCATTTATAGCATATAAAAACTCATGAAGATCATAGCCTCAAAGTTGTAGATATTCTTATCAAGTTGACACCCTCCTTCTGTCTTTTCAAGGTCATTTCATTATTCTATCAAGTCATTTGCTTCAGAATTCTGGGGAACATGGTAATAACATTGAATACCATGAATGTGGGTATAGTGTCACACTTCATTTACTATGAAATGACTGAATTTCTTAATATGAGGCAAGGTGTGAGTGTGATAGGGTGGGTTGACTAGAGAAACAAATCCAGATACACTTATAGGTATATAAGGAAGAGCTTAATGTCAAAGAGCAATTGTATCTTGAGAAAGCATCCAGTGCCAGTCCAGATCAAGTCCATAAATCTGATATTATTCTATATGTCTGTTATTAGTTCATCAATTCTTCTTTAATCTCATACATCACATGCAATGATGCTGAATGCAGGGATCTCACAGGCTGGAGGGTGTAAAGTCTTATAGATCCAGTGACAGTAAAAGCATCTGAACACTCCTTTAGCTCTCTTAGTGTCTTCTGCACAAAGAGAGGGTATAGCCCACCTCCACAGAGAAAGAGAAGATGTTATGAAAATCTCCATGAGAATGCCATACCCACAAGGAGGCATCATCAGGCTGTGATCTGACTGGCAGCCTAGAGTCCACCCCTTTATTCTTTTTTGTTTGTTTTTGGTTTTGGTTTGGGGGGGGGCATCACTGCCCTCAGGTGGTGGGAGTAGGAGACCCAGCCTTTGCTCAGTGGAGCTGGAATTGAACCTCCATCCCAGTGGGCCGCAGTTCCGTGCACAACCACTATGCCACCGGGGCTCAGCCCCCACCCCTTCATTCTTAATATGCTCAAGTTGACATGAAATTATGTAACTACCACAGACCATCCCTTGTCAAGTTGACACTTTCACACACCTCCTTAGCTATATGTAGTTTTTACTAAACAAAACAAATAAAATCATAATTGTGCTTAATGGGACAAAATCAAAATGCATGCAATTCAAAATGTGCTAGCCTCATTTAAGCATAATACTTTACAAGTGACAAAAGAAACAATGTATGCTTAACAGTTAGTTAATTGATCACCCACACCATAACCCTACAATTTTATAAACATGTTCCTCTATCTAGGAAAGTTTGTAAACCAGCCACTTCATGCTAGTATCCCCCAAATTGGGGTATCCAATTTCTATGCAGCCCACTTTCATCAACCCTGTGGCCTGAGGAGACAATAATTTTCTTTGATGTACAGAATCTTCAATACAGTTGGAGCCATTTAAGTCCCCATCCACTAGCTAAGTCAAAGCAGAATAGGCTATCCACAAAGTCAGCAACAATATGCACCAATTCACAAGCTCAAAAATCTTATCTTCATCTGGTCAGGTTCTGTTAACTCAAGGAGGAGAACCTGACTTAGCCTTACCGAGGTGCTTACATACTGCCTCGCCTTTGGCCATGGAGCCTGTCATAAATTCTCAACAATCCCAACTCCCTTCGGCTAGGTCATGAGCTTCAGATGCCAGCCAACTAGCTCTCATCTTCTCCTCTAGTACCTTTGAACCAGTTCCATGGGGAGCCGGTGGCCAGACCGAACCCAAATCATTATTGCTGTGTTTCTCCCACTTTCACTATTTAAATGGTTGCAGGTGGTGACCTAGCAAGCATTCAGTCTACCCACAGGCTCCCTTTAACATTAAGTCCTGTATAGCAGTGGTTCTTAATCTTCCTAATGCTGTAATCCTGTAATACAGTTCCTCATTTTGTGGCGACCCCAAACATAAAATTATTTTTGTTGCTACTTTTATGAATTGCAATGTAAATATCCAATATTTGGGGTGTATTTTCATTGTTACAAATTGAACATAATTAAACCACAGCGATCAATCACAGAACAATATGCAATTATATATTTTAAATATTTATTTCTAACTACACTATATGAAAATTTGTCTTGAGGCTTGGTGTAGTATGGGTAACAATCTTTATCCTGGGTACTCATATATGTATGTGGGTGGACCCACCTGGAGATGAATAGAGGAGTGGTGTCTTAGGTGACCCTTGTGAAAGAGTCATTAAACCCCCAAAGGGTTCATGACCCACAGGTTGAGAGCTGCTGCTATAGAGGATAGTTCCTTCATGTCTCCAAATTGTTCCAGTTTCAGGCATAAATCTCTAGTTCAAATTCCAAAAGGCAAAGGATTCCTCTTTTCTTCTTCAGTCTGTCAATGTTCCATAGGCAAGTATCTTCTTCAAATTAAAATATATCGACCACCTAAAACAGTGGATGGGGCTTTTCTTTTCCAAACTTTTATTGCAAGAGTGTCCTAACCACTTAAATATCCAATTTAATTTCTAAAGACAAGTAGGCTTGCAAACTATTTTTGTTTCCTAGTAATCAGTTTCTTTCATATATCAATAAGCAGATGGTATCAGTGTCATCTTTGTATAACCAATTCTGAATATATTCTGGAAAGCCAAATTCTATCCTTATCTAGACTTATATCCTATTCCCTTAGGTCTTTGACTGCATCGCGTAATGCCAGGAACAGGCTTTCTGTCAGTCATTTTGACTGAGCAGCATGGTCTCAGGGAGGTTCAAGGGGAAATTTTGCATACCTGATCTCAAGTTTCATAATTATCACATTCATTTTCACCATTTCAGAAAGAAACATCCTCAAAACAACTTCTAAGAATCAAAATTTTAGCTTTCTATGCTGTTAATAAAACTGCCATACATTCTCCATTTTTATGATTTGTTTCTCTACTGCCCTACTGCTGGTACCATCCTTTGTTAGGTTGGGTTGACTAGAGAAACAAATTCAGATACATTTGTAAGTGTGTAAAAAAAATCTTTATATTTAAGAAGAATTGTTTAGTGAGAAACTTTCCAGCCAATTCAAATTAAGTCCATAAGTCTGATATTAGCTCTTATGTTTGATACTAGTCCATACACTCCTCTTCAGACTCACACAGTCCATGCAATGATACCACATGCAGGAAGATCACAGGCTTGTGGTTGGAAAGTATTGTGGATCCAGTAATGGTACAAGCATCTCAGCACCAACTGTTCCAGTTCTCTTAGTATCTCCTCCACATTCTTCCCTTTGAATAAGAAGAGAGAAAGTCTGTACCACTTCCAGAGAGGAAGTTCTTGGAATCCTCATGAGAAGGACATGCCCAAAAGGAGCCATCATCTGACTGTGACCTAAATGAGAGTCTTTTCTTTTCTAAAAGAAAAGTTCTTTTCTTCACTATTAATATCATCAAGTTAGCCCAAGATTATGTAACTACCATAGTAGGATACCATGCCAGTGTATAAAACATTTTGTAAGTTCACAGACAGTAGTATTGCCACAAGCATTATTTCAAGAGATGGTAAATCCATATCTACAGGCAATGTCTATATCATCAAGAATAACATATTGTCTTTTCCATGACAGGGATAGCCCAGGATAATCACCTTTTTGTCAGTTTTTGGTGTGCTCTTCCTATAGAATTGTGTCATATTATTTACTCAGTGTTAGTCATTGCTACTAGCAGTCTACTAGCACTACCAGTGTTTGGAGCAGACTCATATTTAGTAAATGGAAGGTTGAGTTGCTGGAACTATGTGTTATCTATACCCCTGCCAATACAGTCTTTTTATTCATGAGATCATTGGGCAATGGTAGATGTCACTGGCAAAAGAAGATTGCTATTATCAGAGAACATGCCATCCTATCAACTTGAATTTTAATTCTCTCCTAGTCTGAGGTAACTGTCTGATCATTCACATGAGACATTAATGTATTCACATTTTGGCACATTCAGAGATCTATCACCATTCTTTTCTCTACATTTTGTTGTCTCCAAGTGTCTAATCATGCTTCTTTCAAGTCCTTTGGTCAAGTGTTAGGTTAAAGGCTTCTCATGACTCACCCTCAGGAACCCATGATCCCAAGATTGGTAGTTCAAGCAACAGGTGTCAGACTACAGAGGAGCATGACTCTAGCGTTAGCAGGTATGCTTGTGGGTTTAAAGGTCAATGAATTCAAGGCCATCAGGTAGAATTCCAGACTGGTGATTACTACCATGACCAGCATTCAATACTGTGAATACAGACTTAATTACAAAGAACCAGAAGTCAGATGACAAGCTGCATACAGTGTCTACACCCAGAGAGAATAAGCAAGCTTTCCCAAAAAGCCAACCTATACGGGAAGTTAATCACACTCTGAAAATAGCTCATAATTGGGGAATTATTATATCTAAACAACCAAACCTCTAAATGTCCTATAACAATTAAGTGTACATAGATCTTTAAATATCATAACTTCCCTGGTATAGTCAATAGTCTGCACCAATACCATAATTCAAAGGCACAGATTCATTTTCAGCTTTATTTATTAGGATCAGTTGTGTAGACTCCATATGCATAGGAAAAGAATAAAAATGTTATTGGCAATTTCCTGTGGAGCTACTTGCTCAGACTGAGCAGGCTCAGAGTGGGTGTCCCTCCATCATTGCCTGCAGATTTTGAATCACCAGCAGTGTAGAGGAAGGAGGAAGGAGTGTCTCGTTTGGGTATTATTATTTCTGGGATGTCCTCATGAGAGATTGAAATTTGTGAAAACCTTCATTAGAACTGGTGGAGATAAAACAAACAGAGAGCATCCCAGTTGCCAACAGAGTCCTAAGGACCAAAGAAAATGACCACGGCTCAGTGGCAATGTACTATGTTCCACCAGAGTCAAAGTTACAAGTTTTATCATGTACCCGAAGGTAATTTTGTATCAGAGACAATTGGTTACACATTGGGATTGATATTAAAGGACCAGGAATCATTGACATTCAAAGATGTGGCAGTAAAGTTCACGTGGATGGAATAGCATCTCTTGAGCCCTTACTCAGGAGACCCTATATTAAGAAGTGATATTGGAGAATTATCACAACCTGGTTTCCATTGAAATCCAGAAAGATGGTGATCATTTACTTGAGCCCTTGCAAAGTGAAAGATGCATGGACAGAACAGAACCATGCTATAAATTTAATACATTGGAAAGTATTGTTTCTCAGCATAAAAATAATTTTCTTCCACATGAAACTTATGAGATGTTTGGATTGCATGAAAAAAAATATAAACTCAGATTTAGTCATTTTGAAATTAAGTCAGAATGGAAGTAATAAAATTGAGACGTCAGCTGTTCTCAATGAAGAGGAGAAAACTTTTCTCCACATTCAAAAAGAGCAATTTGGCACTGAAATGAAATTCACTGAGTGTGAACAATTCAGGCTCATGAATTCACAATGCATTCAGCATCAGCAATCTGATGAAATTGAGAAAACACACACAAGTGGTAAATGTAAGACAACCTTCACAGAGGAGTCTTTTCTTTGTGAGCAGCAGCAGATCTTGGATATACCAAGTAACACCCATGAATGCAGTAAGTGTGGGCAAAAATTCAGTAAAGTGTTCAAACTCAATGAACATTATCAAAACTCTCATGAGAGACAAAAGCTATATAAATGCTTGGAAATTGGCAAAACTCATCATAGTTCACCATATCTCAAGGGATATCTGGAAACTCATGTGGCAGGGATGTCTTATGTGTGCAGTGAATGTAGAAAATGCTTTACCAATAAGAATGCTCTCAGTGCTCATCAGCAAACTCACACTAGAGAGAAACCCCATGTATGTGATGAATGTGGCAAAGGCTACAAACAGAAAAAAATATCTCAAAACTCACCTATGAACTCATACTAGAGAGAAACCCTTTGTATGTGATGAATGTGAGAAAGCCTTTATTTCTAAGACTGTTCTCACTTATCATCATGGACCTCATAATGCACAGAAAGCCTATGTATGTGATGAATATGGAAAAGCCTTTATTCAGAAGAATGACATCACTCGTCATCAGCAAATTCATTCTGGAGAGAAACCCTATGTGTGTGATGAATGTGGGAAGTCTTTATCTGGAAGACTTCTCTCACTTTTCATCAGGGAATTCACACTGGAAAAAAGCCCCATGTATGTGGTGAATGTGAAAATGTCTTTATCTACAAGGCTTCACACACTCTTCATCAGAGAACTCATACTAGAGAGAAACCCCATATATGTAAAGGAAGTAGAAAAGCCTTTACTAGGAAGAATGTCCTCACTCATCATCAGCGAACTCATACTATAGAGAAACCCTATGTATGTGATGAAAGTGGAAAAGCCTTTATGTGGATGTCTTATTTCACCGTTCATCAACGAACTCATTCTGGAGAGAAACCCAACATATGTGGTGAATGTGGAAAAACTTTTATTAGGAAGAATGACCTCACCCATCATCAGAGAACTCCCATGGAAGAGAAACCCTATGTATGTGATGAATGTGGGAAAGCCTTTATCTGGAAGACTTCTCTCACTGTTCATCAGTGAACTCATACTGGAGGGAAATGCCACATATGTGGTGAATGTAGTAAAACTTTTAAAAGAATAAACTAGTTCACTTCATCAGTGAACTCATACTGATGAGAAACCTCATGTATGTGGTAAATGTGGAAAAGCTTTTAGCAGGAAAAATGATCTCACTCTTCATTAGCGAACTGAGAGAGAATCTCCATATATGTGCTGAATGTGGGAAAGACTTTATTCCTAAGACTGTTCTCACTTATCATCACAGAACTCATAATGGATAGAAATCCTATGTATGTGATGAAAGTCTTTATTGGGAAGAATGTTCTAACTTGGCATCGGTGAAATCATAATGGAGAGAACCCTAATGTGTGTAATCAATGTGGGAAAGCCTTTATGTGGAAGACTTCTCTCACTCTTCATCAGCAAATCCTTACTGGAGAGAAACCCTAGGTGTGTAATGAATGTTGGAGAGCCATTATCTGGAAGACTTCTCTGACTCTCTATCAGCAAACTCACACTGGAGTAAAAACCCCTGTATGTGGTAAATATGGAAAAGCCTTTAGCAGGAAGAGCAAGCTCACTTTTCATCAGAGAACTCATACTGGCAAGAAAGCTCAAGGATGTGGTGAATGTAGAAAAAATGTTAGCAGAAAAATTGAACTCACTCTTCATCAGCGAACTCAGACTGGTAAGAAACCTCATGGACCCGGTGAATGTGAAAAAGCCTTTATCAAGGAGAATGACCACAGTGTTCATCAGCGAACTCATACTGGAGAAAATCCTCATGTATATAGTGAATGTGGCAAAAGCTTTATTCCGAAAGGAAATCTCAAAACTCATCTACTAATTCATGCACGAGAAAAACTTTATGCATGCGGTGAGTGTGGTAAAGCTTTTAGCCGGAAGCAACACCTTACACTACATCAGATTTCACACAGGAGCTAATCCCCTTGTATGTGGTGAATATGACAAAGCCTTTTCCATGAAGAATAAGTTCATTGTTCATCAACAAACTCATACTGGAGAGAGACCCCATGTATGTAGTCAATGTGTCAAAGACTTCATTCAGAAAAGATCTCTCAAAATGTCTACGAATTCATATTATAGAAAACCCCTCTTTGTGGTGTGGTAAAGTTTTCAGCCAGAAGAGATGCCTTATAGCACATCAGACATTTCACAAACAAAAGAAGCCTTTAGCATGAATTAAATATGGAAACTCTTATATGTAGAAGTCAGGTCTCATTAAAC
This sequence comes from Nesogale talazaci, assembly GCA_004026705.1. Lineage (NCBI taxonomy): Eukaryota > Metazoa > Chordata > Mammalia > Afrosoricida > Tenrecidae > Nesogale > Nesogale talazaci. Next base: position 16,417 of record PVJH01009052.1, on the reverse strand, counting down.
ATGAGAAATTTCCCAACAAGAAAACCTTTCATTGGTGTTAGTGCAAAGAAGCTTTCAAAACAAAGGAAGAAGGGCTAGAGTTTAACCTGGGCCAAGCGTAGGAACAGATGATTGTGATTTACAACATGGGGACCCATGTTCTGCATTGCTCTCCCTCTACTCGCATGGCCCATTATTATGGGGAGAGGGTCTTCCAGAATTCTGCAAGATACATATATACTTTGTTGCTTTTCCAGATTTCAATGCCCCAAAAAGGACTGAACCTGGTGTTTCTGGGTAACAGCTATACCAAGCAGTAAAGTCTCCATCAAGATGCTAGTTATACCTGCTCTATCTGTTTGCTCTTTGGTACCTCCCAGGAGACATCATTGAAGTACCATAGAATAAGAATAAGAAAAGTAGAAGATATATGGGAAAAATAGTCTGGAGGATGAATGAACCGCAGTGAACTCCAGCCTCCACTACCCTGAAACCAGAAGATCTACATGGTGCTTAGCTTCTACTGCTTATTACTCTGAAAGGGATCACAAAGAAGGTCCTGAATCAAGTGGGAACACTAAATGGAACAAACCCACCATCATAAAATAGATCAGATTTACTGGTCTGATGGAGAATCGAAATCCACAGATTATGGCCTTTAGCAACTCTTCAATCTTGGACCTGTACTCACTCTGCTGAGTCAGCTTTCTGCCCAACAATATACAGGCTTGGAGAGGAAAAATAACATCTGAGAGGTATACACTGTTTAGAACAATCAACCAGACAAAAATCAAAAGGACCGCATTTACTTATGAATGAAAAGTATTGGCAGTTACTCCATGTATCCAGTTCCATTTTCTTTTATGTTCTAGAAAATTCATACGATAAACCGATATATTAATTGGACAGAAAGGACTGAAAAAAATGTCTGCCACATTGTATGACTGCAATGTAAACCCTGCAGGAAATCATGTGCATATAGAGACTGGGAAAGCTTAATAGACTCATCTTGTGGGCGTATGTAAATTGATGCCAAGACCATTATTTTTCATTTGATCTCCTTTTATAATCATTTTATTGGGGGCTCATAACAACTCTTATCAAAATGCTTACATACATCCATTTTCACCCATATTGACTATATTAACTGAAAAAATGTTGTGACCTTAGTACAGCAATGTGAATGGTCTATCATACTGAATTCATTGGAAGATTGAGAAGCACTGTCCTACATTATATATACTTTGGAAGACTATACAGTCAATACCAAAAGGAAAAGAGTAGACAAAAATTTTACTGAAGAGAAAACACTTTTCCTTTTTTCAAACACAGGAGCACACTACTCCAGGGGTCCCCAGTGTGTCCTCAGAAACCCATTCCCTCTTCTTTTGTGATTCACAGACAGTGACTGAGGATGGCAGCAGGCCTTAGGCAAGCAAGCTTTAGAGACCCACATAACAGATCTGATGAGCAATTGTGACTTGAAGATACCATGGTGCTATTGCTGGTCTATCCAGGAAGGAGCAAACTTTAGTGAGATCTTCACCATCCTTTATCCTCTCCCCCCAAAAGCAGTTCCTGTGAACAGATTTACATCAAGGCTTATAGGTACTTCAGCTTTGCCTTGTTCCTTCTGCATGATGTGCCTCCATGCATGGCTCTCTGCTCTCTGGAAAATTAGAATGTTTTCTCATATTACAATGAAATGTTTCAAATTCAGTGTTTGATGCAAACACACTCATCCAGGGAAGTCCTCAAGGGAAATGGTGAGATAGACAAGGAAGCTCCAGACACTGACAGGAAGCCAGCTGTTAACTCCTCTGCTCAGTCTGCTGGATATGAGCCTGGGGTTGAGGGTCCTGAACACTCACAAAAGTCCAGATTTGTGTACTGATGTTTAGTGATTCCATTTACTCTGTGGCTGTAATCTAAGGCTTTGTTCTTAACTTTGAGCCTGAAAATTTGAATATGTGGAAGGTTCTTGACATTGTCTCTGGGGACTGCAATTCAGCCATGCATTGAGTGTATGTAGACCTTAGTGCCAACATTAGTACCAGTAATTGAGATGCATGCATGTAGGCCCTTACCTGCTATACTTGCTGGTGATGAATGCAGAGGCAGGTCAAGAGGTTTCTGAGAGATGCTCTCATCTGCCTCAAGTCTTCCCCAGACTCTACCAGCAGCATGTTTTCCCTTGATAGCTGCAAACAAGGACATTCTGCCCAGGCAACCATTATACATATCCAGTGTTTATCTACTTTGTTCATCTTATCTTCCTTTTTAAGATTGTAACTGGGGAATCTCAGGCCATTCAACTCCACTGTGACTTGTGCATAATTGTTCCTGTTTAGTGAATGGGGAAACTTGGGCAGTCCATGACTGTGACCTCTCTCCAAGAGCTGAAGGGTTAGCCTAGGTGGATTTCTTTTCTTTTCTTTTTTTTTGTTTTGTTTTGTTTTTTGGGGCATCACTGCCCTCAGGTGGTGAGAGTAGGAGGCCCAGCCTTTGCTCCATGGAGCTGGAATCAAACCTCCATCCCAGTGGGCTGCAGTCCCATGCACAACCACTATGCCACCGGGGCTCAGCCGGCCTAGGTGGTTTTCATAGGTAATGTGCCCTCTTGTATATCCATCTATTAGGATGATAACTGAGGGGCAGATATGACTGTCCTGAGGGAAGTAGTAGATAATTATAATATTTGGAAACATGTGATTTCTTATACAAGTTTACTCTATTGGTGAAACATAGAGACTAAAAGAAACATGGAACAGACTAAAAGGATTTTTTCCAGAATATATCCCCTCTCATCAATAAGATATAAATACCTAAGTGTACAAGCAAATGACACCAAAACAGGAGGTTGTAGTCACAGGTGGTAAACTACTACAGCTCAGAAGAGGGCAGGCATGATATTAGGGATAGCAAAATAGAAGTTATGTTTATCTTCAAAGAGGGTCAGACATTTTTCCTGGGTCCATGATTGCCCCTGAAGGATACTTGCAAGACCACAGGTTCAAAATGTCCCCTTAAAAGGATGCCAAGTCAAAAGATTGCATTAATCATCGTACTCTTTAGCAAATCCACATGCCATATCAAAAAATAATCAGAAATCTGGATTTCATCAGAAAGCTCTGGAATATCAGGTGAAAGGTGTTTTTTGTGTTTGTTTGTTTGTTTTGAGGGGTGATGGGATATGGGATGGAGAGTCCAAAGCCAAGAAAAGCAAAGAGAACTTCCACATGGATAGTCCAAGAATTGAACTTGTAATACCATCGTCCTCTCTGATGCTCTTGACTTCACCCTTTGCAATCCTTGAATCATACTGTGAAGCCCACGACTTTGATATAGCAGTCACCTGGGCCTCCTATGTGAGAGAGTTTCAGTTTTTATTTCAACGGACTAGTTCTGTTCCTTTAGTAATAGCATTGTAGGAGACTGTTAGGTCTGGTATCCCAGAGATGAACTGTATGCCTGAGCTATTTGGTCTTTCACATTTCCTGATAAGTGACAGAATGTACCCATGAAGGTGAAGTCACAAGTAAAGAGGTGCTTTTTCTTTTAAGATGTACAATTGAGTAAGTGATATACAGTATATTAGCATTAACAAGTCATATTACAACAATGTCTGGGGTTTCATATCAAATAATTACATAATCTGAAAAACAATGTCATTGGTTGGGTCTGGTGCACATTAGTCCTCAAAATGACACATTTGGTTTTTAAAACTCTAAACAGATATTTTACAAAAGATTTACCTAATGGAATTCCATTTTATGTCTTGACTACTGGTACAGTAAGGTCTCTCAAGAAGAGATATAAACCTTGATCATTGGCTCCATGTGAGAAAGAATTTAAGTCGAAGCTTGGTTTGTGATCCAAATGAGTTTTATGAAGTTAAAGAAGTTTTAGATTCGCACAGGCACCCACAAAATTGCTCACCCCCATCTGCCTCTGGGAAGCTGCTCCAGAAAAGACCTGATCAGCTACTGTCTTTTCAGCTTTTTGATGGGGAGGCATGCCTGATGAGTCTGGTCGAAATTATTGGCTGAATTGAATTCACCTGGCCTAGGTGAGGCAATCCAGGTGCAGTATTTCTGGCTGGAAGCCTGGGCCTTTGGGCATGAGCTGTGTACCATCCCTTCCTGACCTATAGCTCGAACCTCCAAGTATGCACAATGGACACCCTTTCCTCTACACTATCTACATATCAGTATCATTGATATCAATTTTGGATCCAAGTGAAAAAAAAAGTCCTTGACAATTTTTGTCAGATGAAGATAGGACTTTTCCACAATTAAGTCTACTCCAATATAGATAGCAAATATTGTAATCATTTTTTACCTCAGAAGCTTAGAGTTATTCTCCCAGAGGCCATTTTCTCTCCCATAAAAATAGGGCTGAAAAAAAAATAGGGCTGTCCTTGCTCTTAGGACAATGGGTTGCTTCCTCTGCAATAGATTGCCTGTCCCTGAAGCATGTTAACCACCAGTAGTAGTAGGCGGAGTTCACACACTACTGCTAATGATCTCTCAAGAGCCAGAAAACTAAACAAACCTGTTCAGCCACATTCATGAGTCTGGGGTCTGTAGTACAACCCTTTCCTGTGATAGATGTTCTTACCTGTAATTAGAGAACTCGCATGTCCCCTCGCAAGGATATATAGGGCATTGTCAGAAAAAAGGAGCCCTCATACCCTGGCTCTCTCGCTTTTGCCCCCTCTTTTGCTGTGATTTTCTCTCCCTCTCCTCCTTCTTCCATTTCCTCATGTCCTTTCCTCCTTTCTCCTCCTCTTTCTCCACATGGACCATCAAGTGAGGCTGAGGTAAGAATGCTACCATGAAATGTGTCTGATATATATATATATATATATATATATATATATATATATATCTTGCTCTCTATAAATATACTACAATAATTAATCAATTATTGCCACACATCTGTGCCTACAGGACCCATGGAATCAATGTTGGAGGCTGGCTCCTCTGACAAATTTTAATGCTTTCTACATGTATTATGTTTGTAAGATATTAAAGGAATGATTAATTTCATCATGTCAATATAATCCATACTGGATGGAGTGTTCTATTTTCATCCTTAAATGCTTCAAGCCTCCTTGGTTTACAGCAGGAAAGATTGTGCTATCTACATATTGCAGATGGCTAATGTGATTTCCCTCAATCTAATTTTGCATTCTTTTTCATATAGTCTAGCTTACTCAATTATTTTTTTAGAAGCAGGTTGAATAAGTGTGTAGAAAGATTCAACTCTGATGCACCCATTTTATGATTTAGACATATGCAGCATCCCCTTGTTCTAATCAAACAACGGTTTCTTGTCCTATATGCCGGTTTGGTATAAAATCTAGTGTTCTGGAATTTCTATTATCCACACTGATCTTAACTAATTCAGATTCAACATCAGGCTCTTGCACAATCATAACTCCCTTCACTTCTCACTGATTGTATGTCCTGTGATTGCATGCCCATGGCACATTAACACCTTCTAAAAGCTGGGATAAAATGTCCATATGTTATAATTCTACTCTCTACTTGTGTGGGCTTTTACCCAAATGGGTGTGGTGAGCAAACAGATGCTCTTGATGCTAGTCAATATGATCTCCAAACTTCTGTGTCATTTTTACTCTCTGCTTCTGCTGCTTCGGGACTCACAACAACTCTCCACCATTTCAATTTCTGTTCTTGTTTCTTTACATTGTCCAGTGGCAGAGGTGTTGTGAAACTGAATGACAGTTTGCTCTCTCTAGACCACTTAGGCATTTCTCCTTTGCCAGGCTCCGTTCAGCCTAGTATGGGCACATAAAATTGGTGAAAACACACTCACGCAGACTAGGGAAAGTTTTATTTCAACTGCTGTACATAAGCTCTGGCATCCATCTAGGTTCAGGACAATACATCATTTAATGTGGCTTGAGCCTTCATCTGATAACTTCCACCAAATGTTTTATCATTTTCCTCATGGGTCTCAGAAAGAAGATGGGGGATACACTGGGGATTCAACCATGAACTTTTTTAGTGACATTCCTCATGATTTTCATCCTCCTGCATATCAAATGAGCACTTTCAGAAGCAGGAGCCCTACCAGCAAGAACCAGGAGTGAGCTTATCCCCTGGACTCCTAAATCTCTGAAAAATGAATCAATCTCACTGATCCAGGAGACATCTTTGATGCCAGAGCAGTAAGAGAAGTAGCAGCTAAAAAGAGAAGTCAGATCAACGGAATGTTCTAGCCCAAAAGAGAAAAGTTCAACTGAGTGCTTTAATCAAAATGTTGGCTTGTGAAGTGGAGGACTTCTGGGCACTTTGGAGCGATAATTGAATTTACTGACCCATAAAGTTGGAGCTGAGTGACTTCTGATAAATGAGTACAGTAGATTAGCATATGCCTTGAGCATTTATTAATAGTAAAAAAAGTGCTCTGTATCATGTCCTGACTGAACAATTCTATCCTGAGCATTTCTCATCCAAATTGTAACCTGTGCATATCCATAGTAAATCCCGCAATTAGGAGTATGGTCTGTGAGTTCTGTGTGGCCATTGCAATGATTTATAGGCCCGCAGAGATGTAGAGAGTGCTGTGGGAACAGTAGGCTTGCTTTAAAGACTTGGATTTCATCTGTCTCAGAGCTGATGTAGGTTCTGAGGGGCAGAAGGTGTCACAGTTTCTTACTATAACAGAAATACTGCTGTCGGTGCCTTTATCAAAAGAGCTTTATTTTCTAATATGAGAATTGTGAATGCAGGAAACAGCTCTAGGGATAATTTTCTCTCTGCGTTGGCTCTTGGGTAAGATCCTTATCTTTTTTTCCAGTTCTATTATTTGGTTCCTGGGCAATCTTCTTGTGATATGGGATTCATTTATCTCCATCAATATTATTGTGCTAGTCCCGGTAGACTAGCGGAACAAATTTCAAAGACACGCATATAGGTATAAGGAAAGGGTTTATATACAAAAGGAATGTGACACTAAGAAGGCAACCCAATCCAGTCCAGTGCAAAGTCATAAGTCTGATATTAATTCATATGCCCGAAATGAGTCTACAAAGTTTCCTTCTGACTCACAAAGTCACAGGTCAGTGGCTGCAGAATTCTGGCACTGGCAGAGTCTCCACATGGCTCCTTGCTTCCAGGGCTCAGAGTCCATCAACAGCATGCTGCTCCAGCTTCAGAGGTCTGGCTCCATAAGGGCAAAGCCATGTGGTCTCTCCGCTGGCTCCTCCAGCTTCTCGGATGCTGCCATCTTGTCTTTTCCGTGACTCATTGCCTCTGAGACTAACTCCCAACAACTGGGGAAGATAGCTTCTCATCTTCAAGAGGGAAATATCACGAGATTTCCCAGAAGTCTCAAGAGAAAGTCATGCCAACACAGAGGTCTCATTGGCTACTCAATGGCTATCTCCAAATTAACAGGTTAGACTCCATCCCTACATTTCAATCATAAAATTAACATACGCACATGACTGTCACAATTATCTTGTTTCTGCACCTCTCATTTTCTTTGTATATCTCAAAAGTTATTGGATAAGGACACACCCTATACTGAGTATAGCCCATTAACATAAGTAAAACCATTCCCAAAATATGATTTAATCACATCTATGAGTTAAGGGCACAAGTATTGAGGGAAAAATATGAATGATAGATGCCTAAGATTTGTAACTGCTTGAAGACAAAGAATGAGAGTAAAATAAATATTTAAGCATATAAGAAGAAGGTAAGAAGAAACTTTGCTTAAAAAATTGAGTCTTTTGGGCTGAGCCCCGGTGGCATAGTGGTTGTGCGTGGGACTGTGGCCCACTGGGATGGAGGTTCAATTTCAGCAGCAGCTGAGCCTCCTACTCCCACTACCAGAGGGAAGTGATGCCAAAAAAAAAAACCCAAAATAAATTATTTTAAAAGCATTATGCATATAGATAAACTTACAATGTCATATACAGCCATGACAAGACATATAGTCAGAAATTATCTGAAAAGACACTTTTTATGTCATCCTGGTCCATAATCTTATTGTAAATCTGCCTATAAAACTACCTTAGAAAAATTTGAAGAATTGATAAAAAATGTTCTTTCTTTCTTAAAGCTCAAAGAAATCTATGTCCACGCATCTTCAGAAATGTAATTATCACAAAAATAGTAGGGACATTAGTACATAAGCAGATAACTACAGAATTCAACAATTAAAAGCAAAACAAATTCCACCAAATTAAGTAAGAAGTAGAGTCTGATTTCCATTGTTACCACATTATAATATACAAGTAGCCTTATTTCCATAAATAGCTTCAAAACACAAGACACACAAAGACTTGAGAAAGGTTGAGCCATTCAAAGGAATCAAATCAATAATGATATAAATACATCTTTGTGAAAACAAATAGTACCTTTAACTGGACAAAGAATAGAAGAAATCTAAGAAATATATATATATATATATATATATATATAGAGAGAGAGAGAGAGAGAGAGAGAGAGAACTCTGGAAAATTATAAAGGAAGACTATGAGAAAAATCAATTTAAAAGATAGGTATTGTAAAATGAAGCTAAATAGCAACTTGAGAAATGATCTGGGGGCGGTGTTAAATAGCAGGTTAACTCTGTAAGCAAACAGATTATGAGAACTAAATGACAGAGATGCTGAGGGCAAAAAATGAAATTTGAAATAAACATTCCACAATATATAATCACATATTGCTTTAATAAATAGTGCATCTACACCAGTGGTTCTCAATTTCCCTAATGCTATGACCCTTTAATACAATTCCTTATATTGTGGTGACTACAAAGCATAAAATTATTTTCATTGCTACTTCATAACTGTTATTTTGCTACTCTTATGAATTGTAATATAAATATCTGATAGGCAGGATGCATTCTCACTGTTATAAATTGAACATAATTAAAGCATAGTGATTAATCACAAAACATATGTGATTATATATTGTGGAATGTTTATTTCTAATTTCAAGTAAATGAAATTTTGTCTTGAAGAGTGGTGTAGCATAGGTAACAGACTTCATGCCACGTGTTCATTTGTGGATATATCTGTATGCAGGCAGACCTGCCTGGAGACTTGTCTCAGTTCCTAAGACCACCAGAAATATGTTCCCATGGTCTTAGGTTACCCCTGTGGGGTTGTGATTCACAAATTGATTCTAGATTCAAATTAGAAGACAGAAGGATTAAAATAAAACAACAAACTAAACTTAATAGACTCAAAGGGTTCTCTGCTCAACAATATCAGAACATACATATTCTATTTATTGCACTTTTATCATTCTCAGAATAGATTGTGTGTTAAATCACAAGCCAAATTTCAATAAGTGTAACTAATTATAATAATAGAAAGGAGTTTTCTGATGAAAATACAAATCAAAGAGATGTAAAAGTGGAAACAACACAAAAATGTGAACATTAAACAACTGATGATTTTAAGAAGAAATTACAGTGGGAATAAGTATATATTTAGATTAATGGGAATAGGGACACAACATGGAAGTAAGTATGGGATGCAGCTGAGATAGTGCTCAGAACAAGTTCTTTGATTCTAAATTTGCCCATTGTCTAAGAAAAAAAAATCTCCAAATAATAAACTAAATTTACAAATGAGAAATTAGAATGGGAATAGAAAATTAGTCCCTAACCTACCACAAAGATAGACATAATAAAAATTCAGAGAAAAAATTTGTGAAATATTACATAGAAAAACAAAAGAGAGATCATCAATGAAACCAGAAATTGGAACATTGCTTATGAGAAGGCTAAATGTTGCAGACATTATGAAAAACAGTTTTCTGATTCCTCAAAAAATTGAACACATGACACAAGAATGCTAATGCTAGGGATATCCACCAAAGACTGGACAACAGAGACTCTAAAAGATATTTCTACCTTGATGCTCACTATTCAGTTAGAAAGAGAAACGAAGGTTTGGTTTAAACGATGAAGTGAAGGAACCGGAAAAATATTCGGCTAGTTTCAAGTTAGAAATAAAGGGAGAGATACTTATTTCAAAGGGAGCAGCTTGTTTCAATGAACTATGTGTTGTAATTGTTGATATTTGCTGTCTAGTCAGTTCTGACTCACAGTGACCTTCTGTACAAAGGAAGTCTGCCCACCCCTGGGTCACGCTCACAGGGTAACGTTTGAAGCCATTGTTGCAGCTACTTGTCTATCAATTTCTTTGAGGAGCTTCCACTTTACTTCTGCCTTCTTACTTTAGGAAGCACGGTCCCCTTCCCGTGAACTTCTCTCACCTGAAAACATGTCAAAATGAAATGAGATGAAGGGGTAGTCTGGAACAGAAACATAAACAGAGACAAAAGATAGTTTAGTACTACCAGGGACTGGGGGGAAGGATAAGTATGTTGTTTCTTAAATAGTATTCAACCCCTATTTCAATTAATAATATTTTTATTAGAATGGAAGCAATATAAAAAGGAATCAATGCCAATGGGGAATTTAAGTAACATCGCCCAAATGAGCATGGAAGTTGGTTGAAATGGCCATTTCTTCTGTTCTCTATTTTTTACTTCAGGCAAATTTGAAAAAACATAGCAAAACAAAACAAATCCAAAAATCAAACTCACATATCTCAAGTCAACGCCACCTCCTGGCCCCGCCTTCGGACAGGGAGTCCTGCTCCTGTAAGACCCAAAGCTAAAGGAACAGAGGTCCTGAAGGAAGCCAGGCAACCACGCCACCTGCCCACAGCTTTCAAGGAGATAGAAGAGATGGAAGGAAGGAATCTTAGGATTCTGAGCTCTTCTCCTTCTATCTTTCTAAAAATCAGTTTAGGTATTTTTTTAGCAAAAAAAAATTCGCTTTATCAACAATAGTATGATGCAAATTTAAATTGTTATATAATTTTTTGAGGAAAGCTTGATCCAAACAAGCATTTCACATATAAGCATAAGCTAAAAGTATTATGGTCAATCATATAAATCTGTAAAAAAAATCATAGCAACAATGCAGCAGTGGTTCTTTGACATATTTTCCACCTAGGTCTGGACTTTTTTGATGATAGTATTTCTATCTCTAATACTTCCCCCAAAGAGTTCTACCCTCATCCATTTAAGTCATCTCAAACAGAAGTGTTTCATATCCACCAGGGACACAAATTGTGTTCCTTTACGATGTTCTTTGAGTTTGGAGGACAAATAGCAGCTTGAAGGGAAAAGATCCATTTTGCACCCATTCTCCCATGAAATGCACAAAATAACAAAAAGAATAATTTGAGCAAAGAAACAAATATGGCAATATTGATGGTAGTCAAAGTTACTATACCTTTAACAAATAAGAAAATTCAAAGCTGATATTTTATTTCAGTGGTCACATAGCTAGTAATTTTTGTGTGCTAGAAATGGAAACTTGTCATTCAAGTATTGTAGTTGAACAAAAGTTTGGTATTGAGAAATACATTTTTAAAAAGCTGGTGAACTCAGCTTAGTATCTTGTGAAATTTCTAGGTTATAGTGCAAGAAAATTGAACATAGGCAGAGTCTAGCAGACTCCTTGAATTGAAAAGATGAGTGGCCTCTTGGGACCACTAGAATTCCTTATCTACAATATAAAACAAAAATGGAAAAGCATTGCTTTGATTCTTTGAAGAAGATGTTAGTTAAAATTAAGAACAATCTCTAAAGCAGAAGCAGTTCTTATATAACTATTTTAGACTCAAGCAGATACAATTATGAAAAAGGTAGTCATGCAAAACCTAACCTTACAAAATTGAGTGTTCCAGGTTGATTGATTCTGAAACCTCAAAAATAATAATAGAAAAATTTTGTCACAGTAGGTTCTTGTTTATGAAAATGTCACTGTATGTACTATATTGCTTTTGCATAATTGTTGCATTTCAAATTTGTTCACTGAGCAAGCTAATTCAACAGACACGTTGTCATTAAATTTCCCTGGTAGGAGGCATATAAGATTTGCATGCTTTTAATAGTTCAACACTTCAGCTGCCATCATTTTAAAACTCTTTACCACATATACTAATCAATTGCAATAGCAGTACAATTATTTTGAAATCTATTTCTTAATGTTTGGTGTCCCCAAATTTTAGGAAAACATTTTCATATTATTTAAAAAATGCTTTTTATTATTGCCATAAATTTTATTCTGTAATCCACTTAGGTCTAGTTACCACTCAAAAAATATTGAGCTAGAAAGTTCTACTAATTCTATAAATGCAAGAATTTTAAGTCAAAGAGAATAGAAAACATCACATAAAGCAGATTTTTATTTACCCTGTGGCGGTCATGTGTTTATGTGCCTAATTTCACGATTGAGATGTAAGGGTGGTGTCTAGCCTGTTAATCTGGAGATAGCCATTGAGTAGCCAATGAGGTCTCTGTGTAGGCATGGCTTTCTCCTGATACACCTGGGAAGTCTCGCAATATTTCCTTCATGAATATGAGAATCTATCTCCCCAGTTGTTGGGAGTTAGTCTCAGAGATGATGAATCCCTGACAAGATGGCAGCGTCTAAGGAGCCATTGAAGCCACATGGCTTGGCCCTGATGGAGCAAGACCTCTGAAGCTGGAGAGACCATGTGGAGACCCCTACCAGCGATGAGTTGCTTCTGCCACCACTGGATGCTGTTGATGAACTTTGAGTCCTGGAAGCGAGGAGCCAAGTGGAGACCCCCGCCAGCACGGGGATTCTGCACCTACTGATCTGTGACTTCATGAGTCAGAAGGAGACATTATAGATTGGCATCAGGCATATGGGCTAATATCGGGCTCATGACTTTGAACTGGACTGGGTTGGAATGCTTTCTTGGTGTTCCATTCCTTTTGTATATAAACCCTTTCCTTATATCCCATACACGTGTCTATGAAATTTGTTCCTCTAGTCTACCTGGACTGACACAGACCTTCTACTTTCTTAAAGTGCAAGATTCAATGTATTTTCAAAATATATTGCTTATTTTATCAAATGCAGTAATTTTTAATAATTATTTTGTTAATTCACATGTTTTATAAATCTTCAGAAACTTATCACATAGATAGAATGCTACATAAAGTATAGGGAGACAATGATAAGCATATAAACAATAGAATATGGTCTGTTCTTCATGAATAATAATATAGATATTGATGATGATATATAGGTAGACATAGATATAGATAGATAGCCTATACCTAAGGCTATGTTATTAGTACATGCTCTCAGGATAATCAGTTGCTGGAAAATAAGATTTCATAAAGTATAGGGGAAATTAACAGAGACCTCCCTAAAATGGACGGATGCAGTGACTACAACCATGGTTCAATGTAATAACAATTGTGTTGTTGATGCAGGCAGTTGTGTTGTTAAACCAGGCAGTGATTCCTTCTGTTGTGCAGGAGGTTAACATGAGTTAAGATAAAATCAGTGGCAGTGAGTTTGTTTTGCATTTTGGTGGCATTAGATTCAAGGGAAAGGACTAGAGATATTGATGTTGGGGTAAACTAAGCATTCAGCTGTAAGGGACACTGAGTTAAGTCTTTGTCCAAGTAAAGACCAAGAGGGAACTAAAATTATTTCCCAAATTAAAACTATATGAATGCAAGAACCTATGGGACAGGAGTGATTTTCTCTTGTGTTTCTTGTAGCATAGTTCCTTAAGTCCAGAATCCTCTTTGATTTTTTTCCTCAGGGATTGCATACATTTTTTTCCATTGAAAACCCATCAGTTAACAGACTGGAGCACAAAATCCACAATAGAGAAAAATAGCCACTTAAAAAAATTCTGACATTCAATGAGACAAAAAAGAATAAGGAGAAATAATTTAATATTTACACAATATATGGGGTTATCTAGTATTGGATATATGAACTAATATCATACTTATGGACTTGATCTCAACTGGACTGGGATGTTTTCTCAATATACAATTGCTCTTTAATATGCATCTCTCTTTTACACACATATTAGTGTCTCTGGATTTTTTCCTCTAGTCAACCCTGATTAACAATTTTTTTCTATGGAGTCAATCTAAACTGGAGGAGTTATCTAAAATGTTTGTGTTTTGCTGAAATGCTTTTTTTTAGATCACTTGGCCAGAGAAAAGGATTCTGCTGTGGATTACTAAAGTAATCTATTTGTGTTTCCTGTTTGTGAGATCTGAATCTAAACTAGAATCCAGAAAGAAAACAAAACACAGAGGAAATAAAAAACATAGGAGTTGTTATTCAGGTTCTGAAGTTCCAAATAAGACAATATACTTTCTCTTATCTCTTTTTCAGAAATTTCTGGTATTCATTTTATTCTGCAAAAGCTAGGCCTTTTAGTTGCACTTAATGGGAGATAAAGGAGAAGTCGGATTCCATAGTTGGAATTAAGTACTTCGATTTTCCCCTTAACCTTTTATCTCTTGAGAAGTTCACTCATCCCCAAAGCTACTGGACACATTGAACCTGATCATAGAGCTTTGCCTTGGTTAGGAATTGAATGAGAAAGACCAAAGAGAAATCTATGTATTTGAACCATGGTGAAGAATATTGAAAGTATCATGAACTGCCAAATGAATAGCCAGCTATCTGTCTTGGAAGAAGCATAGCCTGCATGCTCCTTGTCAGAGAAGCTGGTGAGATTTTGTCTCATGTACTTCAGATATACTATGGGGGGGCGATCAGTCCCCGGAGAGTGGCTTCATGCCTGGTAAAGAAGAGGCACGGTGAAAAGAGGAAATCCCTTACTTAACAAGATGGATAGACACGGTGACTACAATGGGATCAAGCATAAGATCAGTTGTGAGGATGGTGCGGACTGTGCACTGTTTTGTTTGGCTGTGCATGGAGTCCAGATGGGTTAGAATAGATTGGATGACACTTAACAACATAGACTACTGAAATGCCCCATCACATCCTATACCTCTGGATAATGAAGTTTCTATCAGTAATCTCTCCATTTATCTTCATTCAAACTGATTTAATTCTTCAAGGACTGTTCTGACTTTGTGTTTATATATCACCAACAAAGTGAATTTCATTAATTAAAGGCTAATCACAGAAAAGAACCAACCACAACCTTTTATAAACAGAATAAAAGAAAAGGGATCAAGCCTTATACTTAGAATCTTTTTCTGATGGATTTCATGTTCTTCATCAAAATTCCAAAAGCAAGAAAATATTTGAAGATTTATAAAATATCTTATGTAAGTCTTATAACCATCTCAACATGTTGCCATCAGCATAAGTGAAATGAATTTATTCACTTGCTTCTTTTATTTGTAAGTACCTTATTCTGTCCAGGAGAATCTAAGAATGCTGAGGGCATCACCTTATTATCCCAAGCAGATTTAAATAATGACAGCAGAGCATTCTCACGCATTTTACCTAACTTAGATACTTACATGCTTTGCTATTTTTCATTTATGTCCACAGAGCAGAATCAGACATTAGTGTATGCAGGTATGGACTTGTATTTACTGATGAAAATGTATTAAACGAATGTTCAATTTTGAATGAACATGAAAACTAATTTTCCATCACTTTTAGTATTCTAATAGCAAAAGTAACCATAGAATGAAATAAATATTTATATATTTAATTGTAAAAACATTACTAATGTGTACATACTTTGTTTTATAATTTAGATCAACACCATTATTAATTAGTGGAAATAACTCTCTTTTTTCCACAAAACCATTTTATTGATACCTGACACAAATATCATACCATTTCATAGTTCGATCACATCAAGCAATCATGTACAATTGTCACCAAAATTCATTTCAAAATAAGTCCTCCATTCTGGAGCTCCTTGATATCTGCTCTCATTACACCATCACCCCATTCCACTCCCACTCCTCACTCACTATATTGCCCAGGCACATGTATTCTAAGTTTTGTTTCTAAAAGTCATTAATCCAGAATTTCATATAATGAAAACCAGAGAGAAAAGACCCAGAATTTCTAGAAGGAAATAATTCTAACTTCTCAAATGAAGGGCAAGGATATGTTCATTTCACTTCAGTGGTTTTGATTTCTCTTTTGTAGGCGGTCATATTTACATACTTTTCTATTAGGTTATTCAACATTACTAACTGTATCAGTTTATTTGGATGTGGCTTAGTGCACTGAGAGAATAGATTACTAAAATAGTATAATCAAAGGGTTAATGTGCTTTAAAACATACTTCACTTTACCGTACAGTAAAGTAGCTTATGCTACTTGAATGATGATGAAATACCAGGTATATTTAAAACTTAGTTTTAAATAATATGCAAAAATTGATTAGAGTGGGGTATTAATGAGGCCTTGCTGATGAGTTCTATTGTTAGAACTGTCCTCGGCAGTTCTGTATTGAGAGCCAGCACTCAGTCACTAGAGAAGCACAGAGGGTAGAGAGCAGGCCCTATCTTGACAAACTTCCAGTCCAAAATTTCTTGAAATCTTCTAACCTGTGAAAATTAAGTGGTGAGTGAAGAGA
>PVJH01009051.1:0-81470 GCA_004026705.1 Nesogale talazaci | reverse complement strand
GCACACAACCACTATGCCACTGGGGCTCAGCCCCGAACCTATTGTTCTTTTAGTGAGGTATATCCCTAGATATTTCAATTTGTGCTTGGCTATTGTGAAGGGTACCGCATTTTTGCTCTCCTCTTCTGTGGTGTTATCCGATGTGTAGAGCTGTCTGAAAGACTTCTGTTTGTTGATCTTGTCTCCTGCCACTGTCATATCCCTCTATTGCTTCCAGTACTCCCCTTGTGGAGCTTGTGGGATTTTTCCATATATAAAATTATATATATACTATATATATGGTTATCTGCGAATAACCATAGTCTTACCTCTTTCTTCCCCAGGCGAATACCTTTGATGTCTTTTCTTTACCTTATGCTGTTAGCTAAGAGCTCCAGTACAATGATAAATGAGAGTAGGGACAAAGGGCATCCTTGTCTGGTCCCCTTTTTCAATAGGATTGTGTTCATCTTTTCTCCATTGACGACCACATTGGCTGTTGGTTTTTCATATATCACGTGCATTGTCTTGAGGAATTTTCCTTCCAATTCTATCTTGAAGACACTAGAGAAGAGTTTTTCATGCCAATGTGGCGAATGATTCTTTTTTGGGGGGGCATCACTGCCCTCTGGTGGTCGTGGGAGCTACCCAGCCTTGCTCCTGGAGAGCTGCTGCTGGATTTGAACCGCCAAGCCTGTGGGCCACAGTCCCGCACTCAACCACTACGTTACAGGGGATCAGCTCTAGTGGCGAATGATTCTAATGGTCTTTCGTATGTTAAACATTCCTGCATCCCTGGAATGAATCCCATTTGGTCGATTATTTGTTCCATATACTTTTGTAGTCTATTAGCCAGTATTTTGTTAAGGATTTTTTGCATCGATATTCATTAGGGCTATTAGTCTATAGTTCTTGATTCTTGTGGAATTCTTGCCTGGTTGCAATATCAGAGTTATGCTAGCTTCAGAGAAGGAGTTAGCCATCTTTTTCCATGTTCTGGAAGAGTTTGTGTAGGGTTGGTGTCAGTTCTTCCTGGAATGCTTGGTAGAATTCTCCTCTGAAGCCATCTGGTCCAGGGGATTTTTTTGTTGGTAATCCCTTGACAACTTGTCTATTTCTTCTATTACTACGGGTCTACTGAGATTCTTGATGTTCATCGGGGATAGTCTAGGGAGGGATTGCTTTTCCAAGATCGTCCATGTCTCCCATGTTGTTGAATTCATTGGAGTATAGTCCTTTGTCATACTGTGCAATTATCCTAAACCTATATATCTTTTGGGGTCTACTCTCCCTTGCCTTCTCTCATCTATCAGTTTGCGTGTCTATCCAGACATCTATTTGTAGACCCCTACTTAAACAGTTCATTTTTGAGGGGGAGCATCATTGCCCTCCGGTGGTGGGAGTAGGAGGCCCAGCCTTTGCTCCTTGGAGCTGGAATTGAACCTCCATCCCAGTGGGCCACAGTCCCGCGCACAACCACTACGCCACTGGGGCTCAGCTCAAACAGTTCATTTTTGAGAGAGAAGCAGAGTGCCCTGTGGGGGAAACTGGTCCACCAGTGAATGGAGGGAGCTCGTGGGTCAGTGGGCCAGGCCTGTGCCTTCCACATGACATTCAGCTGTCAGTGACAGAAGAAGGAGACAAGGCTTCGTCTGGGCTGGGAAGTTGTTCAAAAATAAGGAGGATCCCTGAGGACATGGGGCTGAACAGGCCTTTGAGGGTCAGAAGAAGGGCCAGGCCCCACTGTAGCCAATGCTGAAGGGCCGTGGGGGTCCTTGACCAGAGAGGGAGTGAAGATGGCCCCCGGAGAAGCACTTGCGAGATGATGGTGTGTGAAGCAGGGTGGATTGGGCAGGAGAGAGTCTGGGACAGAGGTCTGAGGGCTATCCTCTCCTTTGGCTCTAATGGACTCAAATTTTTCAGGTGAGCAGGTCACAGGGTACTCAAAAAAAAAAAAATCACCGTCTTATATGCCCAGCTCCTCCTGGGCGAGACAGCAGAGTTCTGGAAACTTCATTCTGCTTGATCAAACTTCTGGAAATGCGAGAGGCTCGGTGAGGAGTGCAAGAGTTGGGTCAAAGGATTTCTCAGCGCCTCTCAGGGAGATTTGCTCAGGATTATCTTGAGAGCAGCTACTACCGAGGCCATTGAAGACAGCATGAGGAGGAGGAGTCCGAAGCAGGAGAAAGCCAGGAATGGCTTCTGTAGGGAACAGTCAGGAACAACACGATGAACCTAAGTTGAACCTTTCATGACCCGTGGGATAAATGACAGCCGCTAACATTTTCAGCCCCTCGAGTTTTGTGGGACGCTCCTGTTGCCTGGTGGGGAGTTGTCTAACGATGCGAATCTGAAGAAACAGGCCTCATCTCACCCATCCCAACACCAGTGTCCCCTTGGGACATATAGGTCCCACATAATTGTGGCAAAGTCCATGTTACCTCTAACTTCCCCCCACCCTCCTGATTTCAGCATGCCTGTCCTCTCTGGAAACAAATGGTCGTCACTGAAATAGCCATGGGAAGAATGGTGTCATGACAAATGCTCTCTTAAATATGTATCTGCCATAATTTAAAAATAGGAGTGGCATGAGTTCTTTAGGGTACTTTCTTCCACCTCCCACTAACTCAAGCCCTCAAATCCCAAAGACCCAGATCACACTGATCTGGGCTGTCCTTGGCACGAACTCATGAAGGTCAGAGTGTTGTGGGCTTGCGTTCTCAGCAGACCGAAGGAGAACCGATGCATTTGGGTTATGGTGCTAGCAAAGACTTTTGAAAATACAATGACTTTCCCCCTTCGGGGGCCACTGCTGAAGGGGCAGCAGCCCAGATGAAGTTCACTTCCCTGATGACTTTGGGCCAGAGCAAAACCCAGAGAAAGCCTTTCAGGGCATCTCCCCACGTTCTTAGGAAGATGCTATCTTCCTCTCTTTTTAAGAACAGAGGCCAAAATGCAGTGTCTGGTCCATGCCCATTTGCCAGGATGAGGACGTTCCGGTTGTGGGAGGACGTGGCAAAGCTCAGCAAACTGGCCCGGGTTTGCAGGAAGAAATATGCCATCTGCATTGAACAGGTGCAGTGAGATGGAGCTAATGGCACTGCTGTTTGTGTGGGCATTCACCCCAGAAAGCTGGTTGTCCCAAGGTTAAAACTGGACAGAGACTGCAGATCCTGGAACGGAGAGTGGAGTCTCTCCAAGTTGGAAAGGAAAAGGGGGAATGACAAGGAAGTATCACTTGAGAAGATGGAGGAGGAAAATAGTCCGGAACATAGCTTCTATTAAAACCAGTGAATTTGAAAACAAACAAACAACAACAAAAAAAAAAAAGAAAGAAAGAAAGAAAGAAGGAGGAAAGAAAGTCCCACGGACTTCCAAAAGAACAGAGAGTTCTGTGTGGGAAGAAATACAGCCAGAATGTTCCCTCCAAGCCAGGAAGGTTGGCAAGACTTCATGTCTTCATGTCATGTACTTTGGACATGGAATCCAGGAGAGACCAGTCCCTGGGAAAGGACGTCATTATGCTTGCTAAAACAGAGGAGCAGTGGAAAAGAGGAAGACCCCCCTCACCCCAGTGACACGTGGCTGCAGCCATGACCACTGTGCAGAGGACGCAGGACTGGCCAGTGCTTCTTCCCGCTCTCTGTGAGGGTTGCTGTGGGTCGCAGCCGACTTGAGCTTCCGCGCCACAGCTCGCTGCTGTGGAGTCGATCACCCCATGAGTGAAGTCCCCCAGGAGAACTGCTCCTTGCAGTTTCTTGGCTTGAATCTTCAGTGAAACCCTTCCCCTCACCTCCCTAGAGACACTGGGGAGGGTTCGAACCACCAACCTTTGGGTTCGCAGCCAGGGCCCCACTGCTACCACTGCCCGGGCTTCCCCTCTCTATCTGAAGCACCCGGCGATTGAGGCAGAGGCTGCGTCTCCGTGACTCTGTTTGCATCAGTTAGAGCGAGGCTGGCTACTCTTCAGCATCGCTGAAAAGGCCAGGAGTTGGATGCACTCCAGGTTTTTCCTTCTAGAGATTCATGATGGCCTCAGGGCTCGAGAAAGCGGCTGCCTTTAGGGTTCACAGCTGAGCGCTTCATCACAGCACCTCCAGGTCTCCTCACTTCCGGACCTGGACTTTCTACAGGTCTTTGAGCTTTGCGCTCTTGCAGATGCTCTTTGTAGCATTGAGACCACCGCTGGCGGCTTCATTGGTCTGTGCTCTTCCCCCAAAGTCGGGGCCAAAGCCGTGGGCTTTCCTGTGATGGGGTTTGCCTGGGCCTGTCCCTACTCCCAGGCATTAGCTCTGCCTGAGTGACTGCCCCGGCCCACTGACGTGGCCTGGGCTCCTGGCTCACCTAGAAGGGCACAAACCACTTGTGCTCAGCTGAAGCCTGCCTGTCCGAATTCACCTAGTGATTCTTCAGAAGAGGAGACTAGATTCTTCAATTAAGCACATCCTATGGGACGATTCTATTCCATGACGTGTGGGGCCACCAAGAGTCGGAGTTGACTTGATGTCAACCAACCACCGCAGCAAAGTGGTTACAGTCTGACGTGCTGAGGAAGACCAGAGAGGAGTCGATGCCCTTGAAGTGTGGTGCTGGTGAGGATTAGGAAAGGCATGACAGACTTCAAAGAGAACAAACACGTAACCGACAAGTGGACATTTCCAAGTGACAGAAGGGTCACAAGGAAAGAATGAGCCAGTCCGGGTGCAGCACGGCACGGAGGGGACACACAACATTCCTCTAGTTCTTTAATCCTTCCTCCCCCACCGCCTCCGCCCACTATCATTACCCAGTTCTACATTACAAATCCGGTTAGACCGGAGCAAGCACACTGGTACAGATAAGAGCTCTGGGCACATGGAATCCACGGCAGATCAAGCCCTCAGGAACAGTAATGAGAGTAGCGAGACCATGAGGGTAGGGGGAAAATGGGGGAAGTGGGGGGAGAAACGGGGAACCGACTAAAAGGATCAGTGTATAAGCCCCCACCCCACCCCTCCCCAGGAAAGGACCAACAAAAACGTGGGTGAAGGTGTGAGATATAAAGTAATAATAATTTCCTGAGCCCTGGTGGCATAGTGGTTGTGCATGGGACTGCGGCCCACCGGGTTGGAGGTTCAAATCCACCAGCAAGGCTGGGCCTTCTACTCCCACCACCAGAGGACAAAACAACAAAACCAAAGATTTAAAAAATAATAACATATAATTTGTCAGGGGTTTATGAGTGTGGGACGGTGGGGAAGGGAGGGAAAGCAAAAGATCTGATGGCAAGGGCTCAAGCAGAAAGTAAATGTCTTGAAAATGGTGATTGTAGCATCTGTACAAAGGTGTTTGATACAGTTGATGTATGCATCTTTAGGAGATGTAAGAAACCCCAGTGCAATGCCTTATTCATAATAATATTACCAAAAAAAAAAACACCCCACCAATAGATCTTGGAAGAAGTACAGCCAGAATGCTCCTTAGAGGCAAAGAGGACAAAACTTCATGTGACAGACGGTGGCCGTGTTGTCAGAGAGATGACGTGTCCCTGGAGGACATCCTAGAGGGGCAGGGAAAAGGGGAAGATCATCGACAAGACAGTGGCTTGCACCACTGAGCCTCGCACTGTGGATCGGGTGGACGGCACAGGACCAGGCTGGGCTTCCTTCTACTGTACCTCAGGTTGTTATGAATTGGTACCCACCCAACAGCACCTCACAGCACCAACAATTAGCTTACCCCCCTGGGAACTTAGCCCTAGCACTGAGGTTAGGGTCCCTCCCACTCAAGTCAGGTGGACACCTCACAAGGGGAACGACATAAACTGGAAGTAAGAGAAACGGACCGCAAAATCCTCTGACTTCTCTGGTGTCAGACATGCCATGATTGCAGGTAAAAATAACAGCTGCTTACAGAAGGATGGCCGGATATATGGAGAGGGAAGGAGAGTAGAAAGGTGAGGCCTGTAAAATTCTCTCTAATGCAGAAATGCCCGTTCCGTTCTCTTTCACTCTGGTTCCGAATGAAATGTGCCCATATTCGTGGCGCATATGAAATGGATTGATGAACTGAACCATCCGTTGTGTAACGCTGGTGGTGGACTAACTGGGTGGGCGGGTGGCCCTCTCTGTGCTCCTCGACTGCTGGACTGTGAAGCTCCTGATAGCTGGGCCTCAGCCCTCCCCTCCGATTTTCCCAGCACCAGGCATAACCCTGGGCCCCGGGGACTCCCTTGGCAGTGTTTGATAGATGAATAAATTCCATGGACCAGCCAAAGGGCTGAGAGCGACACTCGCAATGAATACATCTAATTGTATCCTTTTTTTTGGGGGGAGGGAACTCCTGATTCGATATGAGACAATTATGAAAAGGAGATGGCAGAGAGCTCAAGCATGATTCTCCGGCGCTCAGGTTTTCAATCTTGATGGTGCATTCGGCCAAGGCTGACTATTGGGGACTGATCTGTACTGGTCAAATCCTTAGAAGCCTCATGTGAACTTGAGGGTTCCTGGGCTTACTGATTGGCAAGATCAAACCTCTTCTCCTAGTTATTTTCTGCTGCATCACCAACTCTCCCCACCTGTAGGGGCTTACAGCAACACCCAATTTATGATGCTCATGCTGTCTATGCTGACTCCGACGTCGAAGGCTTGCAGGCACGACTTCCTTCTGCCCTACTTTAGACTGCATGTTCGCCTGGCTGGGCATCCATGGCTGATGAGGATTGGGATAACTCACGTTGGGACACTGGGTGTAGCTTCGGGCTGACCCTCTCTCTGTCATCCTGGATAGGGCTTCCATATCCAAGGTGGCGTCTTCAACTACGTGTTTGGTGCCTAGACTGGTTTGGAAGGGACAGCTAGAACCCTCTCTCTCCATATGGCTGCCTTGGACTTCCTTACAGCATGGTGAGCTCACAAGACTTCTTACACGGTGCTGACTTGACGCAGAGGGAACACTCCAAGAGGCAGAAAGTAGAAGTTGCCCGTTTCTTCAGGCCTCTCCCGGG
This sequence comes from Nesogale talazaci, assembly GCA_004026705.1. Taxonomy (NCBI): domain Eukaryota; kingdom Metazoa; phylum Chordata; class Mammalia; order Afrosoricida; family Tenrecidae; genus Nesogale; species Nesogale talazaci. Next base: position 74,503 of record PVJH01009051.1, on the reverse strand, counting down.
AATGGTGTGGCATTATGTTCCCTGTAGTCTATGAGGCAGGGCAGTCACAGAGCGCAGCCCCATCCTGGAGGAGAAGACGCAGACCTTGACATTTTTTTTTAGGCCATCACATCTTAATGTGAGGGTTTGTCAAAGAATTTGTGGCCATCCAGAATCCACCTCACCCTCTTCTAGGACACAGGCCCCTGTGGAGGAAGTCAGTAACAACAGTAGCAAACTGCTTGGTATGTGAGGACCCAGAACTAGAGGACTAGAACTGCCTGGAAGACAATGTCATCTAGGTTACGGCAGTGAGCTTTGATGTCAACTTGATGGTACGTGTGCGGAGGTAGGGGGCACATTCCAACGTGTCATTCAAGCGGTAGCCTGAAGACACCTTCTGGGGGGAGTGTGTGGCCTTTTGTCTTTTTTTTTTTTTGGGGGGCATCACTGCCCTCTGGTGGGAGTAGGTGGCCCAGCCTTGCTCCTGGAGAACTGCTGCTGGATTTGAACCACCAACCCAGTGAGCCGCAGTCCCTCACAAAACCACTGAGCCACCGGGGCTCAGCCGGCCTTTTGTATGAGTGAGAAACATGAGGCACTGCTTCTCTCCAGCTCTTGCCCTTCATTCTTGCTGGGACTCGGTGTCTGTCTCCAGGGGCGACTCCATGTGGGCTACCCAACCCTGAGAGCTGTCAGCGCCCTGCCCTGTCTCCACCACTCCTGGATGTACAGGGCTCTGTACCCACCGGCCTGTGATCACTGGGCTTTCCTCCTCACCTTTCTGCGATGGGAGTCTGAAAAGAGGCCTGGCTAGCATCGGACCCATGGACTTGAGTTGGCCTCTGCTTGAACACCTGCTTGAAATGATTTTGCTTCTTTCTATGAAATTCTCTCTTGTCCACAGATGAGATGACTCACTGGTTTGTTTCTCTCGACAACCCAGCCCAACCCATAGGTCTTAGAGAGACCTGGTTGGAGACATTTACTTCATAGTATTCTAGATACTATCCAGATTTGGCATCTCTCTCCTGCAGACATGCTACAGTCTGTCATGGCTTTGCTTTGAGCACCTCTAGTCTGTATTTTGAAGGAGCCCTGGAAGGACAGCAGGTAAAGAAAGCATTGGCTGCTAACCACAAGGTCCCTAGTTCAAAACCACCAGCTACTCCAGGGGAGGAAGATGAGGCAGCCTGCTTGCATGCCAGTGACAACTTTGGAGACCCCATGGTGCCATTCTACTCCTTCCTTTAGGCTGACTGAATTCGAATCAACTTGATGGCAGTCCCCTTGGTTTGGGTTTTCTGAATTTTATAAAGACCATTCCCATTCTGTTAGCACCTTCTTCCCTCAGTTGGGTTCAGACCGTTGGTTCGATGGGATTTCCTTCCCAGCACTCATGTTACCACCAAGTCTTCCAGAGATTGTCCTCTAGTTACCTTGCCTGGGCTGGCATGTTTGTCAGGCTCTTTTGGCAGGCATTTACATGGTGTTTGTTACACCAATCTGGAAGCTGTGCCGGTCGAGATGAGGCAGGACTTGGTACTCTGACTTGGTACTCTTCAAAGATGAGAAATCTGATAGGTAATCTTAATTGAGGCCAAAAAAAAAAAAATGTGTTCGCTTAACTCAGCAGTTACTCGGCTAGAACTTGTCTTGCAGATAAGATAGCACAGTCCAAGAGATGTTTGAAACTATCCAAGGTAACATTAACTCTGGCCGGGAAAATGTGCTCTTGTTGTGAACCACATCCTCTGTCGGCTCCTAGATTCTGACTCGCAGACTTGCCCCCAGCCTGCCCGTCTTTAAACAGAGCCAAGCAGCCTCGTCTCTCAGGAGGAGAAGCTGGTGGGTTCGAAGCACCGACTCTGTGGTTCGCAGGCCACGCAATGCTCAATGCAGTGTGCCACCAGGACTCCTGCTGTGGTGAGCCATTGATTCCAATTTGACCCTTAGCACACGGGTAGCAGAGCAGAACTGGCCCTCGTGTTGGCAGGGATGTACTGACCTTTAGGAAGCAGATCACTGGAGACATTTCAGGGTTGGCTCCAGCGGTTAGTTCATTCCCCCATTAGCTCTGCACTTAACAGACAGATCTGTGCATACTAAGATGGATGGGTGGTCAGCATGAGGGGGCTGGGGTGGGGGGTGGAGGCGGGGCGGAAATGAAATAATTTCCTGCATTATCCTGGGAGAAGGGGAAGATGTAGAGTGGGTGTTTATATATGTATGCTTGCTTAGGCATATGATCTCTCCCAAAGGGCACACGAGCGATTAGGGGCAGTCATGGCCTCTGTGTAGGTCTTGGCGTCCGCAGGTGTCTGTGAAGAAGGAAGATTTAGTCTTCATTGAGTACTTGGTAGTGTTGTCTGAATTTCTTTTTCCTTTTTAAAATCATTTTATTGGAGGCTCGTACAACTCTTATCACAATCCACACAACCATCCATTGTATGTCAAGCACATTTATACATGTGTTGCCATCATCATTCTCAAAACATGTGCTTTCTACTTAAGCCCTTGGTATCCCCTCCTCAAATTTCCCCATCTCTCTCATGAACCCTTGATAATTTATAAATTATTAGTATTTTGTCATATCGAACACTGTCTCATGTCTCCCTTCATCCACTTCTCTGCTGTCCTTCCCCCAGGGAAGAGGTTATATGTAGATCCTTGCAACCAGTTCCCGCTTTTTACCCCATTTTTCCTTCCACCCTCCTGCTATTGCCACTCTCAGCACTGGTCCTGAAGGGATCACCTGCCCTGGATTCCCCGTTTCTGGCTCCTGTCTGTACCAGTGTCCATGCTCTGGCCTAGGTGGATGTGTGAGGTAGAGTTGGGATCATGATGGGAGAGGGAGGAAGCACTGAAGAACTAGAGGAAAGTTGTATGTTTCATCATTGCTACACTGCGCCCTGACTGGCTTGTCTTCTCCCCGTGACCCTTCTGTAAGGGGATGGCCCTTTACCTACAGATGGGCTTGGGATTCCCAATCTGCACTCCCTCTCATTTACAACAATATAATTTTTAGTTCTTTGATGTCCGCTGCCTGATCCCTTCGACATCTTGTGGTCACACAGGCTGCTGCTTGTTTACTTTCAAACCTTTAAGATCCCAGACACTCTTATCTTTTGAGAGCCGGGCTCCGTCAGCTTTCTTCACCCCTTTTGCTTATGCACACATTTGTCTTCAGCGGTCGTGTTGGGAAGATGAGCATCCAGGAGTGGCAATTTAATAGAGCAAAGTGTTCTCGCATTGAGAAAGTACTTGCGTGGAGGTCCAATGTCCATCTGCTGCTGTAATATAAGGAGATAGTGCTGTCTGAATTTTGAGAACGTACATTTTTAACTTTCTATAACTTTTTTAAAGCAGCAGCAGAAAAAGCACCGAAATTAGGAGCCGGAAGGATAACTGATCCAATGTCTCCTGTGCATTGTAATATTTGGAACTATTGTGATGTTCTCTCCTATCCTGTAGGGGACCCTGATGGTGTAATGGTGATTATTGAACTGTTAGCTGAAAGATCAGCAGTTTGGAGCCACCAGCCACTCCACAGAACAGACACGAGACTTTCTGTTCCCCTCACGAGTCACTATTTTGAAACTCACAGGGGCAGTTCTGCCCTGTCCTTCTAAAACTGTGTGAATCAGCCTTCTAAAGTTGTTGTGATATCTGTGAATTTTGTTGTGAAGTTTGTTTTCTATTGTGTACTCCTAATTGACTCAGGGTCATTATTTCCAGGTCAACTTCCACATCTACTGCCCCCTTTTCAGCACGGCACCCATTGCCAATCACCTACTCCTTGTTCTCTAGGCTCCTGTCATTGTTCCTCACCAGCCCAGATGGCTTGTCTGCAGACGTGTGCTCAGCTTATGGTGATTTGCTCCTGAATGTATGTGGTGGGGGGGGTTGGGGGGGGGCGGGTGAACAGTGTCTCTGCTTTCTGAAAGTATCTCTGAAGGCATTCCCGACAAATACTTTCCCCTGGCTCACTCTTTTATAAGAAAACTCATTTTATTGGGGGCCCATACAGCTTTTGTCATGCATCGAGTCATTCTTAAGTCAGTTGATCATTTCTCTACCGTACCGAATTAAGAGGAAATACCTACTGTCGATCTACTTCCAGAAGAGCCTTTACATAACAGGTCTGTGAAACACATGAGATCATTGTGAGTCAGAAACAATTCCACAGCAACCGGTTTTGTTTTGATTTTGAAATTTCGAAATTATGTAAGCCTTGGCAGGAGGGATGCCTGGCTTCTTCTTTTACCTTTATTTATCTTGGCTTGCCAAGGATGCCCCTCTCTGGGGAAAGATAAGAAGGGGACTTGGGGTCTGAAAGTGTTTCATTGAGTCAAAAATGATCTGCATCAAATGTGGCAAGTATTCATTAAAAAAATTTTTTTTTCAGTGTCAGAGGATGGGTGTGTGGGTGCTTAGGATGGGATTTTTGCAGACTTTCCCTATGAAAATATTCATCGATGATTGATGTCCGTACTGTGCCTCCTCCTGCGCCCAGCTGGCTTGCTCGGATCTGGGAGGCAAGGTGGGAAGCAAGGAGAAGCTGGGAATGCTGTTAATTAGGGAGCGCCTTCTGTCTCTCGGAAAGAGGATGCCTTCCTCTCCAGTGAGGGGTGAGGGTTAAGCTCTCGGTGACGCTTTGACAGCACTGGGACTTGGCTCTCCTCGCTGGACTCCACTTCAGATCAGACCCTCGATGGGCCTTCTTTCTGACATCTGTCATCAGAGTGGCCGGTGCCTGAAGTGACAGTTCTCCTTCTGTTTCTCCACCTGGCGGCTGCCAGCTTTTACGGGCAGGTTCTTTGACTGCGGCAAAATCATCCCTGGGCCTTGGGCGTCGGGTTTTCCTTGTTGCTCAACTGCTCGACTGTGGCACGTGTGTGTAAGCTGGATCTCTCCGACGCGGGGCAATCATTGTAGCGCGAGTCCATCCCAGCGGCGCACCGGGGCTAGCCCGTATCCCAAGGGTGGATCATGCAAGGCGACCCTGGTGAGTGTCGCTCAAATGATAAGCTTAGGGTCTAGACTGTCAACAAACTCGGAAGCTCACCTTGGAGTGGTGTGTGCTGTGAAAACTCAACCCACTGGGACACAGGGGACCAAAGAGCTATTTCTAGATGGCAGGTGACTGGACACACTCTACTAGCTCCGTTCTGAGGAAGTGGACTGAAAACTTAGCCCTGAGCCCGGTGGTTCTCAGAACTTCCTGATGTCGTGACCCTTTCAGACAGTTCTTCGTGTGGTGAGGGACCACCCCCCCACCCCCCATAACATTGTTTCTGTTGTTACTTCATCACTGTCATTTTGCCATTGTTATGAATCGTCATGCAAATAGGTGTTATGCAGGCTGGTATCTTCAGTTACAGAGTGGACATAATCAAAGCACCATGATGAATCATAAAAAGAATGTGCAGTTACATATTTATTTCTAATGACAAGTGAGTGAACTTTTGTCTTGAAGCCTGGTGTAGCTAGGGTATCAGCCTTCAGGCTGGGTAGATGGGCGGATCTGCACATGGGCCAATCGAACTGGGGGCGGAGAGAGGAGTGGGTTTTGTGTTTTCCGATGGTCTTAGGCAACTCTGGCGAAAGGGTCGTTTGACCACAAGGGAGTCTCGACCCACCAGTGGAGAACAGCTGCCTTAGCAACACTGAAGAGGCCGCAGGAAGGCCTCCTGATAGCCTCCGGTGGCAGCTGGGCAGCGGACGGGAGGTAGCCTCTTGCAAACTTGGCATTATTTTGCATTCAGGGAAAATCACAAGATGTTCTGCCAAGACTCACAAACTGAAGTTCAAGCCTATGCTGAGGTGGGTTCAGAAAAGGCCATTCGAGGACCAGGGCCTGCACTCAGTACTCTGCAGCCCCAGTCCCTGACCTTTCTCCTCCCCAACAGAAAAGTCTCAGGAGCCCAGACACTTGGATGAAGTGTACTAATTGTAAAGTGACCAGATTTTAAGCGGGCCACCATTGATGAGGAGGGGGGAAGACGGGAGGGGGCAGGGTGTAGCTGGGGGTGGTGGTCTTGATTTAAAATTTGGTCTATATGGAGCAATAAAAATTTTCATAGAATGCAAAAGTAGTATTATAATATAGTTACACCGCGGGATGTTGTTAAAGTGTTAAAAAGCGGGAAGTTTGGTCACTTTCCAATTGGGGACAAATCGAATCAGTTTGTTTTGGCAACATCACATGAGAGTGACCACACGAGGATTCCTAGTCCGCTCCTTAAGGGCAGGCAGCAGCCAGGACCCCCATCTGAAGCAAGCCAATGAAATAGGGGGGAGGGGCTTCCAAACGTTTGAGGGAGATGGAATTCAGAGACATTGGAATTACTCCACCCCTGCCACATTTTGAAGTCCCTCTGTATGTCATTATCTAGGTGCAAAAAGAGGTGTTGGCAACCAGGGAGTCCAGGGCAATACGGTTGTCTGTTACTACTAATGCTGAAGAGATGAGAAAAGTCTGAACAATCTGTAAAGCGTGTCCGACATCCTGCATAATAGCAGGACGAAGCCAAGGACATACAATCAGTGTTCAGACCAGGGATCCTCAAACTATGGCCTGCGGGCCACACGTGGCCCTCTGAAGACATTTATCTGGCCCGTTGGGTGTTTTTGACACCCCCCCCTTCCTGCTTAGCAGCCAACTCCTCCTGGGCCCGTGGAGAATTTGTTCATAGTTTTGTTTTGTTTTTTAAACTATAGTCCGGCTCTCCAGTGGTCCGAGGGACAGTGAACTGGCCCCCTGTTTAAAAAGTTTGAGGACCCCTGGTCCCGAGAGTTAATCTTGTTCTTTGTTCTACCATTCCTGTTGAAGGAGATTTTATGGAGCCCGTAGCTAGCGCTGGTGGCAAAGTGGTTACCTGTTGGGCTCGTAACCCAACTGTTCGAAACTAACCAGCTGCTTTCTCTGAAGGGAGAACGCCGAGGCCTTCTTCTCCTGCAAAGACTAAGCGTCTTGGAAACCCACAGAGGCAGCTCTGCCCCGTCCTCTGGGATCACTGAGTCCGAGTGGACCGAATGGCAGTGCGTTTGGTTGGCAAGGTGGCGCTCAGACTTGCGGCGTGAGATGGTTCACCTGAGCAGCCGTCATGTTGACGACAATGGGGTCAGTGTGGGTTAAAAGACCAGCTGCCCTGATCCCTCCCTCCACTTCTGGCCTCCTGGTGGTGATCCCTGGTGTCCCGGTCACAGACACGACAAAACCTATCAGAGACTGCATTGTGTCCCTTGGGACTCAGTGCTATAAACCCTAGTCTGTATCTCGACAGACGCCATCCTGTTTGGGCATTGGGCCTGACATAGCAAGAGCAGGTTAGGAGCAGAGCAAGCAAGGACCAAGAGGGCAAGATGATGCCGCGTGAGGTGCTCCAAGAGGCTCCCAGAGGAGCAGAGGTGGAAAATGACCATGCCCTTCCCCAGAGCAGACAGGAAGGGTTTCCCCATAGAGGTGCCCGGCATGTGCACTTCTGGACTCTTAACCCCAAGAACCTAAATTTTTGTTCTTAAAGCCACTCACTGTCATCGAATCCATTCCCAGGCCCAGCTACCCAGTGCAATAGAGTAAACCCACCTCTGGGGGTTTCCTAGACTGTAATTCTTTTCTTTTCTTTTTTCCTTTTTAACATTAAAGAAATCATTTTCTTTCTTTCTTTTTTTTTTTTGGGGGGGGCATCACTGCCCTCAGGTGGTGGAAGTAGGAGGCCCAGCCTTTGCTCCTGTGGAGCTGGAATTGAACCTCCGTCCCAGTGGGCCGCAGTCCCACGCACAACCACTACGACACCGGGGCTCAGCCCAAGCCAATCACTTCTGAGATAGAAAAAAGAGATTATTAGGCACAGCTGTAAGGCAGCACGATCGATGCTCCAGCTACATTGGCAGCATGGTGGTTATGTGACGGGCTGGAGAAGCTGAAAGAGACAAAGTTCCCATCAGCGTGAACAGAGAGCACCTTCCCCAAATGCCAGTGCCCTGAATCAGACGCAGCGCCTCCTCAGCTGTGGGGAGATACATGTGCTTGTTGAAGTCGCCTACTTGTGGTATTTTTGTTTTGACAGCACAAGGTATTGACTAGAACATGTCCCCACAGCAATTGCATCACCCTTTTTTCCCCAACCGTCCTCCTGTGTTACACATGTGCCCAGGCTCATCCCAAGTTGGTCATCTTCCTTAAAAAAATTATATATTTTAAATCCTTTTATTGGGGGCTCGTCCTTCCCTTATCATTAATCCATACATCATACATTGTGCCAAGCACCATCACTTGCCTGCTGCCGTCATCATTCTCCAAACATTTGCTTTTCTACTTGATCCCTTGATATCAACTTTTCATTTTTACCCTCTCTCCCCACTCCCCTCCCTCACTACCCTTGATATTTTACAAATTATTATTATTTTATCATATCTTACACTGCCCAACGTCTCCCCTCACCCACTCCTCTGCTGTTTGTCCTCCAGATAGGAGGTTATGTGTAGCTCCTTGTAATTAGCTCCCCCTCTCTACCCCACCTTCCCTCCATTCTTCTGATAACTCCACTCTCAGTACTACTGGTCCTGAGGGGTTCATCTGTCCTGGATTCCCCGTGTTTGCAGTTCTCGTCTGTACCAGTGTACATGCTCTGGGCTAGCCAAATTTGTAAGGTAAAATTGGAATCATTATAGTGGGGGGAGAAAGGGGGAGCATTTAAAAACCAGAGGAAAGTTGCATATTTCATTGTTGCTACACTGTACCCTGGCTGGCTCATTTCCTCCCCATGCCCCTTCTGTAAGGGGATGTAGCTTCCCTGCAGATGGACTTGGGGTCCCCAATCTGTACTTCCCCTTATTTATAATGATATATTTTTTAGTTCTTTGGTGCCTGATCCCTGATCCCTTCGATATCTCGTGGTCACACAGGCTGGTGTGCTTCCTCCATGTGGGCTTTGTTGCTTCTGAGCTAGATAGCCGCTCGGCTGCTTTCAAATCTTTAAAACCTCAGTTGCTATATCTTTTGATAGCCAGACACCATCAGTTTTCTTCACCACATTTGTTTATGCACACATTTGTCTTCAGAGAGCATATCGGGACATGCAATGATATGATTTTTAGTTCTTCGATGCCTGATAACGAATCCCTTTGGCACCTCATGGTCACATAAGCTGGTATGCTTCTTCCATGTGAGAACCAGACCTTTTTGATGTCTGGGTGCCATCAGCTTTCTTCACCAGATTTATTTGTGCACCAATTTTGTCTTCAGTGATCATGCCAGGAGGGTGAGCATCAAAGAATGCCAGGTTGTTAGAACAAAGTGTTCTCCAGTTGAAGGAGGGCTTTAGCAGAGGCCTGTCCACTTCCTCAATGAATTGCCATATAAATATACGTACATATGTCAATACCTGTATTTTATGAGCTAACATATACCTAAGCGCACAGCATGTCTATAGCTCTATCCTAACTTTGCTTCTTAGATCTTCCTTTTGTTTCCTTTTACCTTCCTCCTGCCCCACCATCACACTCACCCTTCTTCCGCCGGAGTAACTCCTCTCAGCTCGATGGCTGCTGCTCCGGGCCTCCCAGGGTCTCTACATCCTCCTCATTGTTGATTTTAATTCCCCAGTTGTTTCCTTGTCTATGGCGTTGTTTGCTCGCTGCTCTCTTTTCCAGCCTCCTCCACCCCCTAAATCCCTCAGGGACCTTCAGCCCCGTTGCTTTCTTATCGGGCTTGCTTCCCATACCTATCTTATATAGGTGGGCAAATCAACAACAACAGAGACAGAACAAAAAGAAAACAAAAAAATGGAAGAAAAAAAGATAAAGAAAAAGAAAGCATAGCTCACGACAGGTCCGATCATTGACTTTTTGGCTCTCTCCCCACTAGTCCTGGGGGTCCCAGGACCTGCCCCTCCTAACCTGAAGTCCATTTGGGGGCCTCTTCAGGGGTTTGTGGCTTGGCTTTGCTCCTGTTACTGATCTGTCATGTTCCCCTCTTGGTTTGCCCTGCTGTGGGGGGTTCAGACTGGACACACTCCCTGCCATGTGTCCTCACTACTGTCTTCTATAGTGCAATGCTCCAGTGAAGGAGGGGTCATCAGGTCTCGAGCTGTTGTTGGCCCTACAGCTCTCTCTGTGTCTTAACAGCTCCGCGCAGGGACGTTATCCTCTGAACTTGATGTGCCGCTATGGGGTCTAGAACCTCACTCTCTCTTTTGCCTTCTTGGCTTGCCTCCATGTGGGTGTGGCAGGTCAGCCCTTCTCCCTGCCTTGTCAGTGCGGTGCTGTCCTCTGTAGCACAAGGTTCTAGGGAGGGGGTCAGTCTGACTGTGATCGGGGCGGCCCTGTAGCCCACTCTGTTCATGCATTGCTCCATGTGGTTGTGTGTTGCCTTCCAGGTTTGGTGTGCTGTGGTGGGGTCTGCACGCACACTCCCAATTCCGTACAGACATAACTAATACTCTCCCCCTGGGTGGGTTATTGCCTGCTCCCCAGTGCCATCATTCTCCCCTCACTTTTTTATGTTGGAATGACCTGTACCTTCTTGGGTTGGGTGTGTCCCCCACCTGACTGCTTGTACCTCAACCCATAGAGTGTGGGATAGTGGCTTTTCTTCTCTACTTACTGTGCTGATTGTACTTACCTCAGTGGACGCATGTTGCGCTTGGCCATTTGTGATTGGCTAACTTTGCTTAGCTTAATTTCCTCCAGGTCTTCCCATGAGGCGATGTGTTTCATGGGATCCCCAGCACTTTTTAGTACTCTTTGTGTGTATGTGCCAGAGTTTCTAATCCACTTATCTGTTGATGGAAATGTAGGTTATTTCCAATTCTTTGTGATTATGAATTGTGCTGCCTTAAATATTGGGGCACAGATGACTAGTCATGATCTGTTTCTTATCTTTTCTGGGTATATGCCCAGTAGAGGGATAGCTGGGTCATAAGGTAGCTCAATTTTCATTTGCTTTAGAGATCTCCAGATTGCTTTCCACAGAGGCTTTATGTATCTATATTACCATCAGCAGTGGAGGGACATTCGTATTTTGCCATATCCCTTCCAGCATTTGTAGCTCTCTGATTTGGGCTATCCACAGGGGTGTTAAGTGGTATCTCATGGTTGTTTTAACTTGCATATCTCTGATGGCTAATGATTGGGAACACATCCTTCTATGTTTATTGGCCATTCAGGTTTCCTCCCTAGTGAAACTTCTGTTCAGGTCTTTTGCTCACTTCCTCAGGGGGTTAACTGTTTTCTTCTTTTTGCAGAGGAGGAGAGTATTGTATATTTTAATAATAAGCCCTTTGTCTGTTGTGTCAAATCTTTCCCCAGTCTGTGGATCCTCTACCCTCTTGATAAAGTCTTTCTACACACGCAGGTCTTTTATCCTTAGCATATCCCATGTGTTGATCTCAAGTTCACCTGTGTGTGTACCCTCTCCTATTTGAGTTAGCCTGCGTATTCCCTGAGCCAAGGTTCTTAGGTTTGTCCTGATTCCTTCTTTGGTTGTCCTATAGTTTGGGGTTTTACTTCTAGGTCTGTGATCCACCTTGACTTTGTTCGTGTGCACCTTTTATTTTCCTTCATATGGATATCCATTGTTTCCAGCACCACTTGTTAAAGAGGGCATCCACCTCCCACTAGTTTCCCAAAGTGGACACCACCTCCCCACCCCCCGGTGGTACCTACACTGTACCTACACTGTATCCTGGATTCGCGGCTGGAGTACAAAAGGTTTTCATTGCTTGGGAGATCATGAGGATTTTTTTCAGAGGACAGTAGACCATATAAGTTTGGGAACCTCTGCACTAGATGCTTTTGGGGCCCTTGTGAAAGGTCAGTTGTCTATATACTGATAATTTTATTTCTGGATTTTCTGTTCTTCTCCGTTTGTCTGTGTATCTGTCATTATGGCAGTACCATTGCTGTTTTGAGCCCTGTGGCTTTGTAGTCGGTGTTACAGTAAAGTAAGGTGAGCCCTCTGACTTCGTCCTTATTTTAAGGCGTTCTCTGATCATTCTGGGCTTTTCCCCTCTTCATATAAAATTGGTAGTCTCTTTTTCCAATTCCTTGAAGGAGGATGTTGATATTTGAATTGGGATAGATGTTGATTTGGATTTCCTATAGTTGGGTCCTGTAGTTTTCCTTGTATAAGTCTTTTTGTTGTTGTTGTTGTTGTTAAATATCATATATACTCGAGTATAAGCTGACCCAAATATCAGCTGAGGGACCTAATTTTACCACAAAAACTGCATTAAAATGTGCTGAAAAACTCAGCTTATGCATGAGCATATATGGTATACCCCCAGATATTTCGATTTGTTCTTGGCTATTGTGAAGGGTGGCTTTCCTTTTTCTCCTCTTCCATGGTCTTATACAATGTCTATAGCAAACCGATTGATTTCTGTTTTTTGAACTAGCCTCCATCCACTCTTCCATATTCCTCTATCACTGCCAACACTTCTGTTGTGGCTTTTCAACGGATAGAATCATGTTGTCTGCAAATAGTGATAATTCCACCTTCTCCTCTCCCAGTCAGATACCTCTCCTGCACTTCTGCTGCCTTATGCCGTTCGCTAAGACAGCAGTACGATGTTACAGAGGTGAGGACATGGGGCATCCTTGTGTGGTGCCCTTTTTATTAGGTTTGTTTTCATCTTTTCTCCATTGACTGTGATGTTCCTTTTTTTTTTTTTTTTTAATTAACCATTTTATTGGGGACTCTTACAGCTTTTTTTTTTTTTTTTTAGGCATCACTGCCCTGGTGGTGGGAGTAGGAGGGCCAGCCTTTGCTCCCGTGAGTGGGAATCGAACCTCTGTCCCAGTGGGCCGCAGTCCCGCGCACAACCACTATGCTACCGGGGCTCAGCCCGGCTGTTGCTTTTTGATAGATAACTTGTACTAGCTTGAGGAATTTCCCTTCCATTCCTATCTTCTTGAAAGTCTTAATTAGGAATGGTTGATGGACATTGTCAAATACTTTTCCTGCGTCTATTGGTGTTATTGTGTGATTCTTATCCTTTTTCTTATCAATGTGGTGAATAATGTTTATGGATTTTTGGATTTTGAACTATCCCTGCATCCCAGGAATGAATCTCATCTGATCATGATGGATGATATGTTTTACATACTTTCGTATTCTATTGACCAACATTTTATTTAGACTTTTTTGCATCTAGTTCATGAGATATATTGGTCTGGATTTCTCTATTCTTGTGGGATCCTTGCCCTGTTTGGGTAACAAAGTTATACTGGCTTCATAGAATGAGTTTGGGGGTTTGCCTTCTTTTTTGATGCTCTGGAATAATTTGTGGCGTATCAGTGTCAGTTCTTCTCTGAATGCTTGATAGACGTCTCCTGTGATGTGATTTTTGGTCCAGGAGCCTTTTTTTGTTGGTAGTTTCTTGATAACCATTTTCATTCTTCTTTTGCTGTGGGTCTGTTGAGGTTCTTGACTTCTAGCTGGGATAATCTAGGGAGAGACTGTTTTTCCAAGTATTTTTTTTTTATGTGTTGTTGAATTCACTAGAATACAGACTTTCATAGTACTTTGTGATTATCCTTTTAATCTCCTTGGAGTCCCTTGTGATTTCCCCAGCCTCACCCCTCTTCTTGGCTATTGGTGATTGCTCTTTCCTTTCCTTGGTTGGGCTTGCCAACAGTCTGCTGATTCTGTTGATCCTTTCAAAGAATCAGCTTTTACTGCATTAATTGTTGGCATTCGTCTCTTGTCTTCCCACTTGTTTAACTCTGCCCTGATTTTAAAATTTATTTCTTTTATTTTGTCATTGGAGGAGATCCCACAGAGATAGGGAACTACAGTCTGATATATCTCATAAACTAGATGCAAAAAGTCTAAACAAAATATTGGTCAATAGAATAAGAAAGTATATAAAACATATCATCTATTGGGCTGAGCCCCGGTGGCGTAGTGGTTGTGCGTGGGACTGCAGCCCACTGGGATGGAGGTTCAATTCCAGCAGCAGACTCCACAGGAGCAAAGTCTGGGCCTCCTACTCCCACCACTAGAGGGCAGTGATGCCCTCCAAACCCCCCCCCCCAAAAAAAAAACATATCATCTAGCATGATCAGATGGGATTCATTCCAGGGATGCAGGGATGGTTCAAAATCCAGAGTCTACTGACTCTGTTATAGTTTCTGGAGGTTTTGTGATACTTTAGCAATCAAGTCTCTCTTCCTTTTTCATATATGCATTAATTGCTATCAAACTCCCTCTGATGACTGCTTTTGCTGTAGCTCATAGATTGGGGTATGTTGTATTTCCATTCCCATTAGTTTCTAGAAACTTCCTAGTTTCTTCTCTGATCTGAGTCAGTACCCATTCCTATCACAGAAGATTGCTATTCATCCTCCAATTGTTAGCCCCTATTCTTCTGGTCATCCTTTTGTTGATCTCCAGTTTTATGACACGGTGGTTAGGAGGGACATCTGAGTAATTGCTATGCGTTTGAATTTACTCGGGTTCAACCTGTGTCCCAGCATGCAGTCAATTTTCAAAAATGAGTCATGAGCACTTGAAAAGAATGTGATGATTTTTTTTTTTTTTGGCATTTGGATGAAAAGCTCTATAAATGTCTATCAGGACCCGTCACTTAACTGTATTATGTAGTTCTGTAGCCTCCCTGCTGAGCTTCTTTCTCAGTGCTCTAGCTTTCTCTGATAGCAGTGTATTAAAGTCACCTGCTATGATTGTTAAGCCTGTGATTCCTTTTTTCATCTTTTGAATAGTTTGACAAATTTTGCAGGTCTCTCGTCAGGAGTGTATATATTTATTATGCTCACTGGTTCCTGGTCTATTGATCCTTTGAGCATTATCTAGTGTCCATCCTTGTCTCTTGTTATGATTTACACCTGAAGGTCAATTTTGTTGGAGATTAAGATTGCATCCCTGCTTTTTTTTATTTGGCAGCACTGCCCTCTGGTGGTTGTGGGAGCTACCCAGCCTTACTCCTGGAGAGCCGCTGCTGGATTTGAACCGCCAAGCCCGTGGGCCGCAGTCCGCACTCAATCACTATGCCATGGGGGCTCAGGCACACCCCTGCTTTTTTAAAGTTGCTGTTTGTTTGGTATATTTCCCACCAGCCGCTTATTCTTAGTCTATTTTTGTCTGCAAACTTAACATGTGTCTCTTGGAGACAACAGCTTGATAGGTTATGTTTTCTGAGTCAGGCTGCTAACCTTTGTCTTTTAATTGGCAAGTTGAGGCTGTTCACATTTCAAGTTGGATTCATTGCTGTCATCTTGTACCTTTTGTGTTGGGTGTTTAACTGTCTTCCTTCATATCAGTGTGTTCTGTTTGTGTGGGGAGCTTCATTCTTGATTTTTCCCTCTGAGGCAAAGTTATCTTGGTAATTGTTTTCAGCACATTGACTTCTGGGTGGAGTTATGCTATTTGGTGGTCTCTTTCTCGTGCTTGGTGGATGTTGGTCTTCTGACCATCGTGAGTCAGCAAGGATTTTGTCAGGATTGGGAGTCTGTCTTATGGTGTATTCTTTGAGTTTTTCCTTGTCTTTGAAGATGCTTACCTCACCATCTGTCTTACTTGGCAGAGTAGAGGATTCCCAGTTTAGCATTTTTTTCTTTCAGCTTTCAGAAGATGTGACTCTACTTTCTCCTCCCCTTCATGATATCTGCTGATAGGTCTGAGCATAGTCTTACCTAAACACCATTGTATGTGACTGCCTTCCTTTCTCTTGCTGCTCTTAAATTTTTCTCTTCTTTCTCGAAGCTAGATCATTTAACTATTATGTGCCCTGGTAAGTTCTTCCTGGGGTTTAGTCTAATTGGTGTCCTCTGTTTCCTGTATGAGTGTCTGATTCTCACTCATTAAGGTGGGGAAGTTTGCTTACAGAAATTCTCTTGCTAATTTAGCTGTTGGCTTCTTCATTGTGTCTTGTTCTGGTAGACCAATTATTCAAATGATGTTCCTTTTCATAGTATCTATCATGGACCTTTCCTTCTTGTTAAAGTTTGTCTAAATGTCCTCAAGACTGCTGGTATGATTCTCTAACTCTTCTAGTCTGTTGGTGAGAACAGTGATCTTGTGTTTTCCTTCTGCTATCTCATTAATTAGTTCGTGTACTTCCCTTTGATGCATGGACTTCATTCCCTCTAGTGTGGACTTTATCCCCTCTATCATGGGCGCCATATCCTCTATCATTTGTCCTCATTCTGCATTGATTGCCTCATATCCTGTATTACTCCAAGCAGCATTATGAAGATTTCAGAATCTGATTCTTCTATGAGCATTGTTAGGTTTATAACTTCCTCTGCTGTTGCATTTTGTTTATCTTGTTGGGGATATTGATGTATGCTGCTGTGTTATTTTTAGACGGGGCACCATGTTTCTGAAGAATAAAGGACCCTGAGCTCTTTCTCTGTGTGACTGGAAGGGTGTTTTCAAGAACCGTCTGATGGAGGGTGTCACAACTCAGGAGCTACCAGTGGTGGGGGCCTTGGCGTTGTGCTGAGGCAGGTGACTGTAGATGTACCACTGGCCAGGTTGGGGGTGGGGCTGCAGGGTTGGGCCTGATCTGGACCCTATGGCCACACTTTTCAGCCTTTGAAAGACTCTGTGGAGGCCAGAATTGCTTGAGCCAGCTTTGGGCTTGGGCTGTTAGTGATCAGGACCTCTTTGCTTTGTTAAAGTGCTAGGCTGTGCTCTGGAGATTAGAGTTGTTATGTGAATGTTATGCTAAAGGACAGAGTTCTGGCTGCTTACCAAAGTTCTGTTTTCAAAATTCCCCCGCCCCTACCCCCTTTAACAATGGGCTTATGGTGTGCTCTGGTTTGGGGTGTGTCCGTGCTACACTGTCCTCTAGGGAAAGGGACTGGATTATCAGAGGGTTTTGGGGGCTGACTGGAGCGGAATTCTGCCCTGGGTGCACTCCTGTGTCACTCTCATGACTATCTTGCACAGCCTGCCAGTTGTGTTCTGGGGAACTGCGTTCTGTCACAGTCAAATATCCCAGTTTATCTTCAGTAACTGCAAAATATGATCCAATGATTGTTGCTCACTCCAGCAGGTGTGGAGCTGGGGAGAGGGGGACGGGGAGTGGCTGATGTAATCAATCTGCTCCTGGACTGCAGGAGCAGGCAGGATAGCAGAGAGGAGACCTCCGGTGTGAGGTCTTGTGGCTAGTTCTCAGAGCCTCTCCAGGAGCCTGTGATTATGAGTACTTTTAGACAACAGCCTGGAGAAATGACTGCTCACTGTAGGTCTCATGTTTTGGGCGCAGGATGGGATGGTGGGCGCTGTCCTGCTGGGCCTGTAAGAGTTTAGCAAAGTCCAGGGGCAGATGCAGTGAGCTGAGAGAATTTCAGTGAGTTGTCAGGTTGCTTTGTGGATGAATATCACAGAGGGCAGTCTGAACTAAACCCTAGTGTACTGAATCTATTTTTAGCACCCAGCCTACCAGGATTGGCCTCCTTTCCTCTTAATTTTTTGGTCTGGCAAAAGGAGTGTGGGGTAGGTGATTCTACCTGGCTGCCATCTTGATTCCGACCCAAAGTCCCAAAAGGAAATTCTTGAAAGCTTCAATCTCTTCTCCATCTATCGTGATGTTCCCTATTGGTCCAGTTGTAAGGATTTTAGTTTTCTTTACAACGAGTGGTGATCTATACTGAAGTTTGCTGTCCTTGATTGATTATCATGATCAAGTTCTGAAAGTCCTCCTCGCTTTCAACAAGCGAGGTTTTATCATCTGTGCATCGCAGGTTGTTAAGAAGCCTTCCTCCAATCCTGATTCTACATTCTTCTTAACATAATCCAACTTCTCTGATGATTTGCTTAACATACAAGTTGAACATGTAAGGTGAGAGGATAACAACCCTGACATTCACTTTTCCTGATTTCAAACCATGCGCTAGTCCCTTGTTCTGTTCCCACGGCTGCCTCTTGATCCATGTACAGGTTCCCATAAGCACAAGGAAGTGTTCTGGAATTCCCATTCTTCTCAAAAATTTCCAGTTTATTAAGGCCTACATAATCGAATGCCTTTACAGAGTCAGTGAAACACAAGGAAGCATCTTTCTGGTAGTATCTGCTTTTAGCCAAGATCCAGCTGACATCAGGATCGATATCCCTTGTCTCACATCCTCTTCTGAATCATGCCCGCACCCCTGGCAGCTCCCTGTCAATGTACTGTTGCAACCACTGTCGGATGATGTTCAGCAGAATTTTCCTTGCCTGTGATATGAGTGATAGTGTTCTGTCATTTGAGCATCTTGTTAGGTCACCTTTCTTGGGAGCAGGTCCCAATATGGATCTCTTCTGGTCAGTTGGCCAAGCAGTTGTCTTCCAGATTTACTCCCCTAGGCAAGTGAGTGCTCCCAGTGCTTCCTCAGTTTGTTGAAACATTCCAGCTGGTATTCATTTAATCAATTTCTAGAGCCTTGTTTTTGGCGAATGCTGTCAATGCAGCTTGAGCATCTTCTTTCAGCGCCCTTGGTTCGTGCTCATTTGTTACCTTCTGAAATGGTGGAATGCTGACGAGTTCTTTTTTTTGGTCCAGTGACAGTATATTCTGTCTATCTTCTCCTCCCCCCCCCGCCCCCCTGTCTATCTTCTTTTGATGCTTCATGAATCATTCAATATTTTGCTTCCAGAAGCTTTCAATCTTGCAACTCAAGGCTTGAATTTTGTTCTCGAGTTCTTTTTATTTAAGGCATACTGAGCATGCTCTTCCTTGTTGATTTTCTGACTCTAGGCCTCGGCACATTACATTATAATCTTTGACTTTGTCTTCTCAAGCTGCCTTTTGACATCATCTGTTCAACTCCTGGACTAAACCATCGGTTCCAATTGCCCTAGCTACTCTGTGATGAAGAGCAAGTGTACACCTTGCACCATCTTATGTCATCTTCCCAAGCAACAAGGCTCGATCAATATTTACATGTCCTTGTTCCTTGTTTGTGTCATCACTCAAGTTGGTCATGGCCAGAGTAACTCGGAGCATATGGTTGGTCATTAGGTAATGGAGGGATTTCTATTTATTTTTGTCCAGAAAAGCTGATGTGATTTCCTCAGCTGCCAGCTTCTGGGAAGCGAGTGTTAAATATCTCTTGTGGCCAGGAGGAGATGAGCAAAGCACTTTTTGCTGAACAACTTTCAGCTCAGGATACACAGTTTCCTGGAACTTCCACTACAAAGTAGTATAAGTTCTTGTGACTTGTGCACAACTTGTACTCGCCCTGTAACGTTATATACATTCTCCCACCCTTTCAGATCACTGAAGTCACCCTACTCACAGCAAATTCTTTATCACAATCTCCTTTGTTTTCTGTCGGTGCACACTCTTTCTCTTTCTTGCATTCTTAGTATTGTCTGGAACTCATTTTTATCAATAGAATCATTGTGACTGATAAGAATGAGCGAGTGGCTAGAATGTGCGGAACAGTGTGTCATAATAAAGAAATAATAAAGAAACATAACATGGCAGCTCTCCTCAATGGGTTTTCAATCTGGTCGAAGATTTTAGACACTTGTATGCCCATAGAACAATGAGAGAACATTTTAGGGGCACTTTCTATCAAATACTCACCAGTGAGATGCAAACAAAACCAATCTCTCTCTCTCTCTCTCCCACACACACAAACACACACATGAAAGAACATTATGTCAAGTAAGTTTATAATAAGAAGGCATTTCAGTCTAGTCCAATTTTGTCAGGTCCATGATGCGGAAAGGGGAAGCAGGAAGCAGGGTGGCCACAGGTTGGTGGGGGCAGAGTTTCATGGATCCAAGGTGAGTGGAAACTTGGCAGGGCGCCAATAGCGCTGAGCTTCGGGCAGCTCCACGTGGGCTGTCCCTGGAGCCAGGTGCAGGGTCCCAGCAAGCAGGAAGACAAAGAGCAAAGAGAAAAGAGATGTTCTTGGCCGAGCCCCGGTGGCGCAGTGGTTGTGCGCGGGACTGCGGCCCACTGGGATGGAGGTTCAATTCCCGCTCCACAGGAGCAAAGTCTGGGCCTCCTACTCCCACCACCTGAGGGCAGTGATGCCAAAGAGAGAGAGAGAGAGAGAGAGAGAGAGAGGTTCCCAGATACACTCTTATTAAAAGACCACATCCCCAAGGAGACATCCTCAGGCTGTGATCTGATCGACAGGTTGGACGCCGCCCTTATCCAAATGCAAGATGACATAAAATCTGACTGCCACACACGTAGGCCCTTGTTAAGAGCCGGCCTGTCTCTGATACTACCTGCTGTGACCCCAACACGTAGTGTAGGAGCAACTAAGTAGGAGTTAGGGATGGCATCTTTTACCTACAATGCACACACAAAAATTACGTGCACACAAGTAACACGCAGAGCACCGAGAGAGGTGTCAAGGTCAGCGGAAAAGAAATCTGTGGACTGGATGCGTTATGCATGTAAGCACTGGGTTCACCAATTGAACGTCGGGTGAATTAATCATGCTCACTCTTTCTTTTTTAGGGGGGGGGGGGCATCACTGCTCTCCGGCGGTGGGAGTAGGAGACCCAGCCCCAGTGCTGGAATTGAACCTCCGTCCCAGTGGGCCGCAGTCCCACACACAACCACTACGCCACCGGGGCTCAGCCCACTCACACTCTTTCTTTGGGGCCTCATTTCCCATTCATCCTGTAGATGACTCCAGGGAGACTATCTGGCCTGCAAAGTGCCACTTACCTTGGACCCATCTGAGAACCTTGGGACGCTCCCAGCAGCTCAGATTACGACTTAATGGTTAGTGTACAGACGCAGCACGTATCTCTCAGCAAGGACCTTAGTGCCTTTTGGAAATAGCTTCTTACATAAGCCTTGCTGTTAACCGCCCTGAAGCTAGCCCTGAACTCACAGGGCCCCTGTACACCATAGAATACGGCCATTGTGACCCGCAGGGCTTTCAGCGGCTGATTTTCCAGCTCTGGAGTGCCAGACTTTTCATGCTTGTCTGTCTTGGTCTGGAAGTTCCGCCGAACCCGGTCCACATGGCAGCAGCATTTCCAGCCTCCACTGAGCAGGGCTTGAGGTGCATTTGGTGGAGGCACCAAACCCCAGTCTTCCACATGGAAGGCATGCATTCTACTGCTGAGCCCCGCTGCCCCTCGTACTAAAGCAGATCCTGGTTCAGCACCACCAAGTCACCTCCCTGAAAGAGACGTATGAAGGAAGAGAGCAGCCCTCAGTTTCTCCAAGACCCTGGGCCCCAAATATCTCGACTCCAACGTACCTCAGCTCACCACAGTTTTCCACTCTCGCTTTTCCAAAGTCCTCGGTTCCCCTCCTGGACGCGCGTTGTTGTCCATCTTCTAGCTACTGCGCTGCTCCCCTGGCGCTTACCTTCCGCACAGTCTTCTTGCCTTCAGACACTCCCCAAAGTGTCTGCCTGGCTGAGTCCAGGTTACTCCATTTTGGTTGGCCCCACAGATGCAGAGCAAGGCCAAGTACGGACCGATGTGGATAAACTACGTAGGGCCTCAGTTCCATGTGAACTTGGCCAGTGCCCCGCTTGTGGAGCAGGTGATGCGGCAAGAAGGAAAATACCCAATACGGAATGACATGGCCCTGTGGAAGGAGCACCGGGACCAGCAGAGCCTGTCCTATGGACCCTTCACCGCGTGAGTCGGGGACAAGAGTGCCAAGCAGTCTGGGGAGTGGGCAGTCAGTTGGGGAGTGGACAGGGCATTTTCAGGTTCTGATACTCAATCTAGAAAACAATGGGGGGATTGGGCTGACGCCTTGGCTCTAAATGGTGTGACCTTGGACAAATGAATATCCCCACCCCCCCCTTCTTGTTTTCCTGTTTCTCATCTCACAAAGGGGAAGTTTGGATTAAAGTATTTCTGAGGCGTAGATACAGCTCTTTCCATATAATCTAGCGCCAATAGCTGTGATTTTATTTTAAAAAAATTTTAGCTCCAATATCTTACATTATGCTTGGAAATAGATCACCTTAAATCATAATGAAACACAGATGTTAATAGTTGGGAGGGAAAAAAAAACCAACACGTAGTATTAGTTGGGAAAGCTCAGCTTAATTTTTAAGAACGTGCTCAGTTTAAAAATTGTCATTGGGTAGAGATTTCACAGACTTCCACTGCAGGGATTTTGATGCCGATTTCAGCCATGAAGTCATGCCTAGAAAATTTTAATGATGTTACTGATAATCTCCTGTGTGCTTGTGGCATGCCGGACATCAGGCTAAGCTCTTGACATTTATTCTTTCATTTCATGCTCACACCAACCTCATGAAACAGTGTCCTTATCTGCATTTCACCGATGATGGCCACCACTCACCCTTCAGTTCATTCTATGCAGGCGATTTGCTTGTTGTTGCTGAGATGCAGGAAGCTGTGTCACTGGTATTTTAGCTACTTGGGCAACTAACTGGGCAAGATACATTTTGCTTTTTTTTTTTTTTAAATCATCTTATTGGAGCCTCTTACAGCTCTGAATACAATCCATACATCCAGTGTGTCAAGCACATGTGTGCATACATTACCATCATCCTTTTCAAAACATTTTCTTTCTACTTGAACCCTTGGTATCAGTTCCTCATTTGAATTCTTCCTCCCTCTCCCACCCTCCCTCTCTCATGAACTCCCCCCCAAAAAAAGATGATCCAACAAAATGCAGAAAGCCTTGAAGAATACCTATCATTAATATGCACAAGTAACATTTTGCTGAAGATTCTTTTAAAATGATTGCTGACGTCCATTGACAAGGAATTGCCAGATTCAGAAGGGGACATGAGATGTTGCTGATGTCCGATGGAGCTTAACTGCAAAAGAAGATACCAGAAAGACGCTTGCTTGTGTTTTATCGACATGTGGAGGCATTTGACTGCGTGGGTCTTGGCCAATAATAGATAGCATTGAGAAAACTCAATTGTGCGCATGCAGAATCTGTACGTGAACCAAGAAACAGTCTTTTCAACAGAACAAAGGACTGCTGCATGACTTAACATCACAAGAAGTGTGTGTGTGTGTGTGTGTGTGTGTGTGTGTTTTCAACATCCTTACTCAATCTATATGCTGAACAAGTCATCTGAGAAACTGGACTCCCCGAAGAAGACCATAGCATCCAGACGACTGAAAGACCTGCAATCGGCACACGCCACCATCTTGCTTGCTGACTGTAAAGAGGCCCTGAAGTCTTGCTGATGAAGCTCAAGGACGACAGCCTTCCATTTGGATGGCTCTTCAACAGGAAGAAAACAAAGGGCTTCACAATGGGCAAAAAGCGACCTCCCGAGAGAGGGAACAAAGCTGGGAATTTCCCAAGATTTCCCTCGATGTTTCCTGGCTCACACAGTCATGGAAACAGTTGTCAAGAAATCAAATTGCAAAGGACAAACACCACCTAAGGGGAGCCAGACCCAAACTAGGGTGATTTTAGTTGCCTTCTATGCCGGGGAGAGCTGACCATCATGAAGGACGATGGGAGAATGGGTGCCTTCGCACAATAATGTTGATGGGGACATTCCATATGCCACGGACTGCCGGGAGAACAGCCAGAACGTCCTTAGAAGTGAGGATGCTTAAGATTTTGTCTTACCTAATTTGGACATAGGATTAGGGAGGACTTGTCCCTGGAGAAGGGCAGCATGCAAGGCCAGCAAAATAGAGGAAGATCTTCCACACGCTGGATTGGTGTGGTGACTCTCATCATGGGCTCAAACATAGCACTTTTCTGAGTAGGGTGCCAGGTTGGGGAGCTTCCTTCTGCGGTAATAGGAAGGGGTCACTGTGAGTCAAAGGTGAATCAGTTACAGCCAGCAGCAACCTTTGAACGTTGAACTGGGGTTCAACTTTGTGCACCCTGTTTGTACCCGAGTAACTTCCCACACTGAAACCAATTTCTATTTTGCTAACTCATGATAAGATTTTTCTTTTTTAGTTTCAACATTTCTGTTTTTCGAATCTCATTTCATGAAGCTGTTCTGCCCCTCCCTTTACCTGTCTCTTTCCCCCCAAGTTTTAAAAATCATTTTATTGGGGGCTCGTACAACTCTTATCACAATCCATCCATCCATTGTGTCAAGCATATTTGCACATTTGTTGCCATCATCATTTTCAAAACATTTTACTTTTTGCTTGAGCCTTTGAAATCATCTTCTCATTTTTCTCCTCCCCCTTCCACCCTTCCTCCCTCATGAACCCTTGATAATTTATAAATTTTTTTTTCATGTCTTACACTGGCTTGTCTTACATGTCTTACATGGCTTACACTTGACCCACTTTTCTGTTGTCTATCTTTCTTGGAGGGGGTTACATGTAAATCCTTGTGATCGGTTCCCCTATTTCCCTTCACCTTCTCCTTACCCTCCTGGTATGACTACTCTCAATATTGGCCCTGAGGGGCAAAAAAAAAGATTTTTTAACAACGCTCCTGTTTAAATATAAAACTCTGAATCCTCCTTTGGGAATGTTTCAGTTTGCTCACACACCTACAATCAGAATTATACAGGAAAGCTGTCTATTCTGGTTTTCTTCTTTCTCAAAAACACTTGTCTTTTTATTTCTTGCAGCAATTTCTGCCCAACATGATAAAAATCGAGCTCCCATGATGCAGATAGAGTTCATTTAAGAAAACAAATTTAAAGGGGGGAAAATCAATTTTTGACTTCAAAAATGTTCGTGGTTTTAAAGATACTTTATTGGAAAGTTGACACATGCTTAATGCAAAAAATTCCCAGGATCAACAAAATATTTAGCTACTTTTTCCGATCCCGGCCTCCCAAGTAACAACCACCCCAACAGCTTAACTGTTATAGTCGTCCTTACTTTAGTTAGAAACACACACATCTTTCCCCATAAAATGGGTCCATATTGAACTTTGCACCCTGCCACGAGCTTAAAAATAACATGAAATGGAACCCATTCACATGCAGCTCACTTAGGACAGGATAGCAGGCTTAGGAGATTGCTAAGGTTGAGGGCAGCGTGTTAAGCCAGAATATGGGAAGCAAGCTCCCACTCCTGGGGGCGTATCTGCCCAGCCAGGATGTCCTCCAGACAACTGGAACACGAGGGTCCGGGCACCAGCCTGCTGGGTCCTCCCCCCTCCCCACTCCTGCTGAGCCATGGCGAGAGGAGAGTCTGAAGATCCAGAATCTGAGCACCAACAGAGCCCTAATTCTTCCTCTATTCTTCATCCTCCACCTAGGGTGGCTAGGTGTCAGTGAGTTGGTTCTGACCCGTAGCGACCCGAGACGCAACAGGACGAAGCAGTGCTCGTTCCTGGGTCACCCTCCCATTCTGTTTCTGAGTCCACCTTGAGGGACTGAATCCAGTGCTGCTCCTTCTCGGTGCATGTATAGAAAATTCCAGAGTCATACCATTCTAAAATAATCACCACCAATGCCCCATAAGTATGCCCCGGGTGCCGGGCACGGATCTGAGCGCGATCGTCTTCTGTACAAGCGTGCCAGCCAGCCTGGGGATAAAATCCCCATCTCAATGGGACGGAAACTGAATCCTGTCGCAGGAATCTAAGTCATTTGTCCAAGGTCACCCAGCCCCAAATCTCCAGATCTTAGCCATGTTCTCTCTCTGCTTAGTGGGCTTCTGGAGGTTGGTGGTTCCAGCATCCTGAATGGTTCTTCTCCTAACCTCTAGACTAGAGGGACCTCACGCGGGGGGAGAAGTCATTTAAGCCAAAAGCCATCTGCTACTGGCGTGGTGCCTCCTCTTCCCCACAGGCATGGGCACGAGTGGTACCAGCTGCGCCAGGCTCTGAACCAGCGGATGCTGAAGCCCGCCGACGCTGCCCTCTATACGGATGCTCTGAACCAGGTGATCGACGATCTCCTGCTTCAGATGGAATGGAAGCTGGCGGAGAGCCAGTCGGGAGACCACTTGCCCGATGTAGCCCATCTCTTCTACCACTTTGCCTTGGAAGGTATCTGTGCAGGGAAGAGGGGCTGGGCTGGGAATGGGGGCAGGGGCGGGTGGCTGGCCCTTCTTCTCAAGGTCCCCTGGATGGCGTGTGCCCTGGCACCGTGGTGACCTCTGCGCCCCACCCTGGCCCCTGCCACCATCCAGCCATTTGCTACATCCTCTTTGAAAAACGCGTCGGCTGCCTGGAGCCAACCATTCCGGAGGAAACGTCAGCGTTCGTCAACTCCGTGGGACTCATGTTCCAGAACTCTCTCTATGTCACCTTCCTCCCCAAGTGGACACGCTCCCTGCTGCCCTTCTGGAAGCGATACATTGAAGGCTGGGACACCATCTTCTCCTTCGGTGAGGAACCTGAGTGGTGCCCGACAAGGAAGTTGAGGGTGGGAGGGACCCCCCACCCCCCGCCGACACACACACACAGGACTTTCTTCTTCGTACAATGTACCAGCTGCCAGGATGGAGGCCGTGACGATTGATTGTCCCTGCAGGGAAGAAGCTGATTAATCAGAAAATCAAAGAGGTGGAGGCTCAACTGCAGGAAGGGAAGTCAGATGAGATCCTGGTATCTGGCTACCTGCACGCCCTGCTGACCAGCGGAAAGCTCAGTCCTCGAGAGGCCCTGGGCAGCCTGCCTGAGCTGCTCATGGCTGGAGTGGACACGGTGCGTGAGGGTGTCCAGCGAGAAGACCAGGGGTTCCCAGCACCCATCCTGAACTAACCTTCCGGTATCCCCCCCACCCCCAACCGCCTGATCTGGACCTTCATCCCCACAGGGACCCACGTCTCTTTTTGTCATCTGGACAGAGAGCCAGAAGAGAAGCAGAGGGGTCCCTTCAGCCCCCTTCTAGGGGGGTCCTCGGGGGCAGCGCGTCACCTCTCACAGCCTCCTCGCTCTCTCTGAAAGCCGGGAAGTGGCACCTCCCACCTAATCCACCTCTCTCTCTCTTGCGTAACTTAGCACCACTCCTCCTCATTCGATTGGGGCAAAGCGGAGCCTGGCCGTGAGCATCTTCTTTCTCTGACCCGTTCTCAGTCCTGGGGTCCTGTTGGGTTTCTCTTCGTTCCAGCCTCCATCCTTGGGTCCTCATTCGCCTGTGGAGTCTGTCATGTGTAGCATGGAGGCCCCCGTGGACACCCGCCCTCCCCCCCCATCTGTTTCTGCCATACTTGGGGCACATTCATTCTCCTGCATTTTGTGTGCACCCACTCACAACCCTCCCGCCACCCACCTGGCCTCCAGCCTCGTCATGCCCTCTCACTCCTCTCACTCTGTCTCCAGACATCCAACACACTGACCTGGGCCCTCTACCACCTGTCCAAGCACCCAGAAATCCAGGAGGCTTTGTACAAGGAGGTGGTGGACGTGGTGCCAGTCGGGCAGGTGCCCCGACACAAAGACTTGGCCTGCTTGCCCTTGCTCAAAGCTGTGATTAAGGAGACCCTGCGGTAAGATGCTGTTCCTTCAGCACGGGGTCCGGGTGGGGGAGGAGGCAGAGCGGAGCAGGGGTGGGTTAGCCAGGAAGCGTGGCTTTCGCTGGCTTGCGTTGGGCATGGAACGCCAGGTCTGATGTTTGCTTGCTGATCCGTGATGGGCAGTCTCTGTGGGTCTCACATCTGTGCCGTTGGGGTGGGGCAGGGGACATTGCGCACTCAAGACGGGGTATCAGAAGTGGCCGGTTTCTGATACACTCACAGCAAGGGTTCAACAGGCAGTTGTGCAGCGATAAGTACGATTTATTAGAATAAGGATAAAGAGATCATGAGAGAGAGAGAGAGAGAGAGGACTAATAAGAGTCAGACATCTATAACATCAGGGTAACATGCTCGCCTCCGCCCTGTACGGTGGTCCGCGTGGAGAGAGAGGCAGGAGAAGGGATTACAAGATGAGGGAGAGAAGCCGAGAGCGTCCGGCACTCAGGCGCAGGAGAACAGCAGGCAGGAAGGGCAGGAGCGAGAGTCAGGAGCCCGAAGGGCGAACATTAATTTTCCCCATTTAGGGCTGAGCCCCGGTGCCTTAGTGGTTGAGTGCGGGACTGCGGCCCACTGGCTTGGTGGTTCAAATGGAGCAGCAGCAAGGCTGGGGAGCTCCCACCACCACCAGAGGGCAGTGATGCCAAAAAAAAACAAAACCTGTTTAAAAAAAAAAAGAAAAATTTCCCCATTTAAATAACCTTATAGGGGACATATAAATCCTACCGTCACTGGTCAGGGCAGGTAGCAAGAGGGGGCTGTGATAAGGGCTAAAAGGTGAACATGGCTTAGGGAAGCCTACGTAACTAAGGGGAGAGGGATGTGATAAGGGAAAGCCTCGGACTCCTGGGGGTAGATGAACAGGTCTGTCTGGTTAGGCGTCATTGACAAGGGCCCTTGAATCCAGTCCACAGGCCTCGAGGGAAGTGCATCATGAGTCATGCAAAACCCTCAGATAACTGGGAGCATCAGGAAGACTAGCTAGCTTAGTCAGCTGAAAATGCTGGTAAACAGGTTGTTAATATTTTAGAGTATATGGTGTGGAAAAGTCCTGTCTTCATCCCACAGCTGGGGGGAGATATAATTGGACTCATGTGCCCCTGACTTGGGGAAGAGCCTCGGTGGCATAATGGCCACACGTTGGGCTGCTAACTGCAAGGTCAGAAGTTTGAAACTGCCAGCCGCTCCGAGGGAGAAGGACGGGGTTTTTACTCCCCTAAGGAGTTACACGCTCAGAAACTCACAGCGGCATGTCTGCCCTGGCCTAGAGGATCCCTGTGGGGCGCCATCACCTCGAAGGCAGTGAGTTGGTGGGGCTTGGTACCTGATGTCTTGAGTAGTCGCAGGTGAGGCGTAATGGCCGTAGGGGCAAATTGGGAGGGGGCGGGGGGCAGAGATGAGCCGGGGAGGAGCCTGAGGGCCAGCCAGGTGGCAGCGGCCTGTCTCTCCTCGGTTCCAGAGCCAGGCTGTGCCCTCCCTTTCTCTCGCAGCCTTTATCCTGTGGTTCACACCAACTCCAGGGTCATTGAGGACAAGGAAATAGAAGTCGGTGGCTTCCTCTTCCCGAAGAACGTGAGTGGGACGATGGAGCCGGGGTCCCCGGGGACACCTTGTACCCCTGCCCCGATGAGCTGCCCACTCTTCCTCTGCAGACCCAGTTCGTGCTCTGCCACTACGTGGTGTCCCGGGACCCCAGCGTCTTCCCGGAGCCTGACAGCTTCCAGCCCCACCGCTGGCTGAGGAAGAGCCAGGCAGACCTCCCGGGGGTTCAGCACCCATTTGGGTCTGTGCCCTTCGGGTATGGGGTTCGGGCTTGCTTGGGCCGCAGGATTGCTGAGTTGGAGATGCACCTGCTGCTGACGAGAGTGAGTGGGAGGAGGGGGGATAGGGAGGGAAGGAGGGAGCACCCCAGGGCAGGCATGTGCCACAGGGCTGTGGTGGGGGGCAGCGGACAGAGGCGATTATGGTCTGACCGGCCCCCTGTGCTTTTCGCCTTCCAGCTGATCCAGAAGTATGAGGTAGTGCTGGCCCCCGAGACCGGGGAGCTGAAGACTGTCGCCCGCATTGTCCTGGTTCCCAACAAGAAGGTGGGCCTGCGCTTCCTGGAGCGAAAGCACTGAGCGGGGCCCTGCCTTCCGGGGCCTGCTGCAGGAGCTCCATCCTGGCTCAGCTAGGGGGAGGGGAGGGTGTGCCCGGTCCGGGTCTGAAGGACCTCCGTGCACCCCGCCCAGCACCCTGAACCTTTGTCTCTGTTGTCTGCCTTGAACACTTCTCGGTCATCTCCCACAGGTGACAGGCAGATAGCAGGCAGAGCTATCCTTAGGGACATCTGCAATAAACTTGCATTGACCAGAGTGGCCCTTTGTCATTCTTTTTGACGCCTCAGCATGTCTGTGTTGGGGAACTCCTGCTCCACATGTGAGTGGCATGCAGAGACATTTCCCTTCATGGAGACGGACACATGTCTTCCCAGACCACCTGGGTGTGGGCTGTGGCCAGAGCAGGGGCTGATGGGGGTTCCGGGCAACTCGGTCAGTCACTGGTCTACAGAGATCATCGTAACCGTCCTCTTTGAAACAAATGCCCAACCCAAACCCCACCATGGCCATCCAGTCGATTCTGACTCAAAGCATCACTGCTATCAGGGGGTGATCAATCCTCTGATAGACTCACAGGTTCAACAGGCTGTTGTGTAGTGATAATTATTATTTATTATAACAACAATGTAGAGATCATGAAAGAGAGAGAGGAAAGAGCATTAGAAGTTACATAGTTATCTTTTCATAATACATTATCACCTCCGCCCTGCTGGATGGTTCACGTAGAGAGGGAGACAGGAGAGAGGACACCTGGAGGAATGCAGGCTGGAACAAAGCAGGCTTCTTTTTTCTCCTGTATCCTAACACTTCTTTTTCTTAGAGCTAAGCCAGGTCCCTAATTTCAGGCAAGGACCTACTTCACAGGAGAGGGCTGTCTTAAGGGCTATATGGTGATAAGAGGAGTGGTCTCAGGGATGGCTACGTGATAAGACCAGCCCTTGGACATCTGGAGGTAGATAAATGGGTGTCAGATGAGGAGTCTTTGACCATGGTTCTAGAAGCCCTCCCATAAGCTTCAAAGGAAGGGGGTCATCTTCCTAACAGCAGGGGAGTTAGCTTTGTTGTGAGACAACACCAAGGTCTCAGATAATTGGGAGCTTCAGAGAGAAGAGCTAACTTAACTTCCATAACAAATGCTGGTGAATAGTCTGTTTAATACTTGGAACACAATAATTGTGGAAAAGTTCTGTCTTCATCCCTAGGACTTCCGACATGGTGGCTCTTGGAGGCTCCAGAGAGCCTCACCTTTGTCCCATGGGGCGGCTGGTGATACTGAACTGCTGGCCTTGCGGTTCAGCAACCTAACACATAACCACTACGTCTCCAGGGCTCCTTCCTCTGGCCCTTGGAAGCCTTGCATGACCTGATAGGAAGCCGGAATGAGCAGGGAGGAAGGGGAAGCTATCCCCCAAACCAACTGTGTCAGTCTGGGTAAACTAGAGAAACTAGAGAAACATAGACTCGCATATGGATATAAGGGTATGCTTTATATGTAAGAGGAAAGGGATATTGAGAAAGCATCCCACTTCAGTCCAGTTCAAAGTCCTAAGTCTGATAGTAGTCCATATACCCGATATCAGTCTATAATGTCTCCTTCCGACTCAGGAAGTCACAGGTCAGTGGGTGCAGAGCCCCGGTGCTGGCAGGGGTCTCCCCATGGCTCCTCGTTTCCAGGGCTCAGAGTCCATCAACAGCATCCAGTGGTGGTAGAAGCAACTCAGCGCTGACAGGGGTCTCCATGTGGCTTCTCCAGCTTCAGAGGTCTGATTCCATCAGGGTAAGGCCATGTGGCTTCTCCTTGAACGCTGCCATTTTGTCTTGTCTGCAGTTCGTTATCTCTGAGACTAACTCCCAACAATTGGGAGATAGCTTCTCATCTCCATGAGGGAAGTCTCTCGAGATTTCCCAGAAGTCTCAGGAGAAAGCCACATCCACACAGAGGCCTCATTGGCTACTCAATGGCTATCTCCAGCTTAACAGGATAGACTCCACCCCTACATCTCAATCATGAAATTCACATAGGCACATGACCGCCACACCAATCACTCTGCCCGCCAGTTGGGACCAGAGTGACTCTGTGGGACAGAGTCGCTCCACACCATGGGATGTCCCAGGCTAATGCTGGCAGGGGCTGGGAGGGATTTCTGATTGTAGGGGCGTAGCTCTGGAGCCTCCCCATGCAGCGCATTCACCCCTGGGAGGCCCTTCTCAGGGCAGGGATACGGGTGGCTCGGAGGACACCAGAATCTGTCACAGAGCCGACCAGAGTGCTTCCTCCCCGCCACCCGGCCCCCATCGTGCTGTTCCTTTCGATCCACAAGGCTGAGCTGCTGGGGCCAGGGACCAGTCTGTGTGCCGGAGCCAGGGGCTGGCTTTTGTAGCAGCTGTGTCAGCCTAGGCTGCAGCCCGCTTCACGAATGTACAGGCCCAACTTGCATGAAAATCCAGGAGATGAAGCCTGTCCATGCAGAGGATGATGAGTCGGTCATAGGAATGGCATGCAACCGGGGAGTGGTCCCTTTACGACGAGACGTGATGCCAGATTAAAGGAGCCAGAACCAAAGAGCCTCAGATCTAAGCGAAACCTAAAAGAGACAACTACAGAGACGGAAATGCATCGGCGGTGGGCGGGGCAGCCGGGAAGGAAGAAAGGAAAATGCCTGCTAGTGGGGACTGGGCTTTTTTTTTTTAAACTGATGCAGAGTGTTCTAGAAGGAGACAGCCATCTTGGTCGGGTTTTGTGGCTATACGAAGCCAGGGGATG
Organism: Nesogale talazaci; assembly: GCA_004026705.1. NCBI lineage: Eukaryota > Metazoa > Chordata > Mammalia > Afrosoricida > Tenrecidae > Nesogale > Nesogale talazaci. The sequence goes on along the minus strand of PVJH01009051.1, from coordinate 42,324 downwards.
GCAAACTCCTGAGACTGAAGAGCCCATCCTGTCCCTCTCAACGACCTTAAATTCACTCCAGAGCCTTACCTTTGTTCTCCCCAACAAATGAAATCACCGCGACCTGAAAGAATCACCTTCAGCGGTTTTCAATGTGACTTCAGAGGCCACGTTCACACCGAAAGAGCCGCGGTTGGCCGAACCGCGCCCCCTCCACCCCCCCGTACGAAACCGAGCCCCAACCCAGAGCACCAGCATGGAGTCCGTTTCGACTCACAGAGACCCTCTACGACGGGGTAGAACAGTGCCTGTGGGTTTCCACGACTGCAAATCTTTACGGAAGTAGGAAGTCTCGTCTTTTCCCTATGGAGCGCCTGGTGACTTTGAACTGCTGGGCTTTGCATTTACCATCCCAACCCACTCTGTGCCCCGGGCCCCTAAGCACGACTGAATTACCCCTTTGACAGGGTAAGTGTTATGGCCTGTGAATTATAAACAGCTCAATGGGAAAGCAAATATAACCATTGGGTTGGTAACTGCTGAAGGCGCTTCCCCAGGAGGCCATCCCCTCCCCGAATTCAGGAGCAGGTTCCTAAGACTTCCCAACAGCCCGGAGGCACCGTGGCACATCCCCGCTGGGCATCTGTGAGCATGGTGCGTAGGTGCGTCCAGGTCCCCTTTTAGCAACTTTATAGGACAGACTAGCCCTGCCCCACAGTGTTTCCTGGGCTGCAAGCTTGGCAGGAACAGAGCACCAAGTCTTTTTGCCTGTGGCATGACTGGTGGCTTTGAACCGAAGACCTTTGGACCCGCAGCCACGGCATGCCGGGGCCCTCTTGCCCATCTCTAGGGCCTGAGGTGGAGCTTACAGAGGGAAGAGGATGGGGTGGTAATGCCCTCTGTTGCAGGATTAGTGAAAGAGCCGCTTCTCCCCGCTGGCATTTTCTGGCAACACAGGTGGGCACGAACAGTGGACTTGATGCCTCCCACCATGTTTTGGGTCGGCACAGCAGGCTCCCTCTCTGTTTCCGGGCAGCATCCGAAAACCAGGTCTGAGAGCCAGAAGCTGTCTTGTCTTTATTCACGGGAACACAAAACCCCGTACCCAGGAGCAAAGTGCCTGTGGGCGGCCCAGCTCTGGGGAGGAAGAGTCGTCACACTCCCTCCCCCATGCAGAAAAATGCAACCCAGGCTCCAGTGGGGCTGGAGTGGGATCTTCCTCATGCATCAAGTCCTTTTTGTGTTGTTGTTACAGGCACAGCCCGCTGTGGATGGTGGCGGGCCCCCTCTTCCAGGTCCCCACAGCTTAAGGACTCTGAACTTCCCCAGAGAGAAATAGGGGAGGGATGGCACAGGGCCATCATGGCCCACTCAGACCTGCCTTTACCAAGAGAGTACTTCTTTCTCTCTCTCTCTCTCTCTTTCTTTCTTTCCTTCTTTCTTTTTTGTGGCATCACTGCCCTGGTGGGAGTAGGAGGCCCAGCCTTGCTCCTGGAGAGCTGCTGCTGGACTTGAGCTATCAACCCTGTGGACGACAGTCCCGCACACAACCACTAGCCTACCAGGGCTCAGCCGAGAGAGTATTTCTGTATCTCAGACAGTTGCCGAAAGGCGGCATGTCTCTGCACGGTGGAAAGACCCCGGCCTAAGGAGAATCCAAGCTGTCTTCATATCTCACCCCACATCATATTCTTCACCAGAACGCATCCTCTTGAGGCCAGGGACTTTCTGCTGGGCAGAGTCACGCCGCCTTTCGGCAATTGCCCAGGGTACTTCTGCTGGCGAAGAATTGTGAAAGTATCACAGACTGCCAAAAGAACAAACCGATCCGTCTTAGGAGAGGCACCGCCCGGGTGCTCCTCAGAGGCCAGGTTGGCAAAGCTTCATCTCAGAGACTTTGGACAGGAGAGACTGGTCCCTGGGGAAGGACAGCCCGCTTGGTAAAGCCTCGGGGCAGAGAAGGCAGCCCCTCAAGGTGGACAGACGCTGTGGCTGCCACAAGAAGCCCTGGTAACAGGGAGCAGGGAGCAGGGCTGGGCAGTGTTTTGCTCTGTCGTGGGTGGGTCGTGTGGCTGTCGGAATGCACCCCATGGCACCCACAAAGATGCTGGGTATCCAGCGAAGCAGGCCAGCTCCTTCCTGCCCCAGCGAATCTGATTTGGCGGGTCAAGTGAGGGTCTGTAGTTGGGGGCGAGATGAAAAAAAAGACAGCTTGTTTTCTGAGACGGAGAGATGGAACTCTTTAGAGCACAAAGAAACAGGTCTCTCCAGGGTCCTCTGCCCACATGCTCCTGCTTCCAGTGCCTCTGTCGTGGGCTGAAGGAAGGGTGTGTGCTGGCAGCGGAACCCCTGTGCCTGGGGTGGGGGCGAGGCCGGCTAGGAACAGGGCTTTCTTTGTGATGTGTGCAAGGAGGGTGGGAATCGCTGGCTGGTGAGCTGCCGGGAAAGGGCCGTGCAGAGGAGCCTGAACAGGCAGGGGGAGGGAGATGTGCCTGGAAACAGGAGGAACAACCCAGAAGTGTGGAGGAAGAGAACGACTTCCAAGGAAGCCTTGCCCTGGGATCCAGCTGCCCACGCTCCTACCCTGTGAAAGTTCATTTCCCCATTTCTGTTCCTTGAGGGGTGCTTCCATGACAGCAGGAGGCGGAAACAAGCACACCTGCTAACAGGCGCCCCTGTGGGAGGTGAGGGGGCAGCAGTGACCAGGCTTCTCCTCCCCTGCTTTGGACACGAGGTCAGGAGACAGCAGGCCCTGGAGAAGGGCAGGGTGCTTGGTAAAGAATCAGGACCATGAACCCCTGTGATGTAGTGGTTGTGCACAGGGCTGCGGCCCACAGGGTTGGCGGTTCAAATCCAGCAGCAGCTCTCCAGGAGCAAGGCTGGGCATCCTACTCCCACCAGCGGGCAGTGATGCTCCCCCCACCCCAAAGAAAAGAATCAGGGCAGCGACCGAGGAAGGCCCTCGGCCCGACGCAGTGGCTGCTGTCATCAGCTCAACTCCCCTCCTCCCCCCACCCCAGGGTGGCGCAGATCCGGTGGGTCTCCTGCTGTCGGACGGACAAGGGGACGAGTCACTGCGAGTCGGGACCCACTCGCTGGGACCTCACAGCGACCATCCCCACCCCCACGCTGGGCAGCGCTTCCTGCAGACGCTAAGTCACCAGGAGGAAACAGATTCCAGTAACGCGGTGTGTCAGTGTACTTTGGAAGACCCAGGCGTGTTTATTTCTCAGCATGTTTTCATGCTCACATGTCTGCTGTTAAAGCTCTTCTTTTTTTGTTGTTTTATTTTGGGGGGAGAGCATCACTGCCCTCAGGTGGTGGGAGCAGGAGGCCCAGCCTTTGCTTCCGTGAGCTGGAATTGAACCTCCAATCCAGTGGGCCGCAGTCCTGCGCACAACCACTACGCCACTGGGGCTCAGCCCTAAAGCTCTTCATTTTTATAGGGGGAAAAAAAGGAGACCATTGTTCAGGTCCCACCTCCACCCCCCATAACTCCTGAAACCAGGAACGTGGTGACTGGGAAAGCCGCCCAACCTGCTGTCTGTCAAGCTTCTTGATGCGAGTCGCGGTGGGGGAGGCCTGTGAGGATCATCAGGAGAGAGATGGGGAACAACAGAGGCTCTGGGGGTCGGGCCTGGACCTCACACTCCCTCAGAGGGGCCTGGGGGTAGGGGACAGTGCACAAGAGGCAAGCCTGCAAGACCCGGATCCAGCCGCGCCCCCATCAGTTGCAGTTGCCAAGGCAACACGTTGCCCATCTCCTAGGCCCGCTCTTCTGCACCCTCCTCATGCAGCGACCCTTTCAGACGGTTCCTCGTGTGCGGGTGACCCTTGCAGCATCACATTATTCTCATGGCTGCTTATCACGTCATCTTGCTACCGTGATGAATTGGGGGCTCCACCCCAAAGGGACCGTGACCCACTGGTTGAGTAGGTTTGATGGCTGGCTTGTGGTGGAGACACAGTGCCTGGGGCAGGGTGGAGGGAGGGGACAAAGGAGAAAGAACCAATTGGGTTCTCAGAATGTGGATCCAGAATCGTTGGGACCTGCCTGCTCTCAGGAAGGGGTAAAAGGACAAGAGGGGGATGGTGAGTGCCTCTCTCAGACCTGCCCTTCCCACCTCCAGACCAGGCAAGGACTTCCTCTGAAAGGCTTCTCCCCAGCGCAACCCCAGGGCAGCCCAGCCTGAACGGACCAACCTGGCACCCTCTCCCCAGGCCCAGCAGCCATCCCACCCCACCCCACCCTCCTATTCAAGCCCAGGAAAACATCCAAACTGGAGTGTCCACTCCACTGCCCTCGGAGGCAATGTGATGGGGCCGTATTTTAAATACTTGCCTCCCCTCCCCAAGCTGGACACCTGGACCTGAAGCACCTGCTGTTGTTACAGGGGAGGGGTGACATAGCAGAAACTGATCCTTGGCTTTTACATGGAAAGCCTAACCTTCAAAATGGATAGCAGCGCTCCAGGCACAGGCCGTGAAAGAGTGAATGTCTGATGGGCTCACAGACAACACTGTCCCCCCCGCCCCCCCCATGCTGTCAAGTCCTGGTACCCCTGTCTGTGCTATAGCAGCACTGGGTTTCTGGGGGTAGGGGGTGGGGGTGTCCAATAGCTGCTTTTCCAGAGACAGGTCACCAAGTCTTTCTTTAGAGCAGCTTTGGGGAGCCTGAATGTCTTACCTCTCTACCGGCATCTCAGTGTGTGAACTGTTTGCGCTACCCGCAGAACGCTGGGTTAAAATTCCATAGGCTAGGCTGAGCCCCGGTGGCGTAGTGGTTGTGGGCGGGACTGCGGCCCACTGGGATGGAGGTTCGATTCCAGCTCCACGGAGCAAAGGCTGGGCCTCCTACTCCCACCACCTGAGGGCAGTGATGCCCCCCCAAAAAAAAAAGAAAGAAAGAAAGAAAAAGATTCCATAGGCTAGTTCCATAGGAGTTCCTGAGAAGGGCTGGCGATGACAGGCACCCCAGAGAGCCTGGCAGATCAGGACGACGGAGCAGCTCTGGGCCCATGTTTCCTGGGTAGAGTTGGGAAAGCAGCAAGACCCGAACCAGACCAGGCTCTTTGCTGTTCTTTCAGCTTACAGGCCCGGGACGGCCTCACAGAGCTTCCTGAGGTCCAGAGGTGGGTAAGGTCAGGAGTTGGGGTGTCTCAGAGTGAGGATGTTTTAGCAGAGGCTGACTTATAGTGATGAGGACTAGAGAACAAAGTCATATATACTACCTAAACGCTTCCCCCCATCGCCAAACTTAACCCACAGCGACGGTGGGGGGATCCCAGTTGACTGAGTTCATGTCTACCACTTGCCAAAATAGTTTGACAGCAAAATCACATTCCCTTATAGAAAAACAAAGGTCATCTCCTATATCGTGCTGATGAGAGTTTGCAGACTGAGTTGTGCCTCCTGGACACCAGGGGTCAAGTCTCTTCTGACCCATTGACCTGCCTAGTGTGACCCCCGGCACCTCATGGAGTTTGAAAAGTAAATCACGTCTTTCTTCTGAGGTGCCTCTGGGTAGACTCAACCTTTCGTTTTGGAGCCAAGAGCGTTCACCAATTGCACTTCTCCATGCTAGGTGCGGTTAAGTCAGTCCCAACTCGAGGAACAAAACCCTGCCTGTTCCTGTTACCTATGTAACTAAGAGGAATATTTTCTTTGTGGTTTTGTGGTCAGTAAACAAGGAAAACCTAATGGCGGTGGAAGAACGCGATCCATGGAAGAGACCGCTGCCGCCACCTGCAGGGCGTGCCCAGTGGTACAGCTTTTCCTTCTTGCCTCTGAATTCAGATCCTGCTACACGTTCAGTCAAATAGCCACGGTGTTTTCTAAGTGAGAGCTACAGTGTCCAAGTCCATGGAGTGCTGCGTTTTATTTCTTTATGTTTGGGGGATTGTTCATGCTCAGAGATCTGTATAAAAGGTCATTCCTGGGGATCGAGGATCCCGCTTCACAGTGATAGCTGAAGTCTTTTCTGTGTCAGCTCCGAGGGAAACCCACCCCCACCGCCACCCCCCTCAAGCAGGCAGCCCTAAGAATAACTGGTTTGGGCGTTCTCTGGAGACCCCGGTTGGAAGAGGAGGAGAGGAGTGGTCTCAGCTGTGCGCAACCATTAAGCTACGAGTCCATGGCGGAAGGGCAACAGGGGCATCCAGGGGCTGGGGCCACTGGTGGTCACCAGAAGTCAAGTGATCCAAGACCTTTGATTAAACCTGTGCTCTGGGACCAGGCAGTCACAAATCACGTGGTCGGAAAGGGCTTGTGGGTGGGCATGGAGCAAAGAGGGCCCTGAGGCAATCCCAGCGCTCCTGCGTCAAGGACCTCCAGGCTTGTCTCAGGTGTTTTCTTTAGTGCCATCATCCCAGGATGCACTGGGCATTCCCCAGGGCTTCTGGGAGCAAAAACAGGGCATGGACAATTAGGGAGGGCTGGAGAAGCCTGTGAGGGAAAAAGAAGGGAGGAAGGTGACCCTTCAGAGGGGGAATCTGGGTCTTGCCCTCCACTGCCAAGTCGGCAGAATTTACGCTCTGCCCTTCCAGAATGGACAGCCAAGGGGCCCTCTGGAAAACATCTGAGCTCATACAGACTTTACTGAGATGAGCATTTCGTGGACTACCTCCCCTCCTTCCCAGAGGACTGATGGCTGAAGCCTTAGTTCTTCCTGGGAATGGAAACTCCATTCCACAAAGGTTTATTATTTGCTTTCTTCCCGCGGAATTCCAAGCAGAGGAGGACTAAATGTAAGAGAACAGGCAAATCTTCCCAGCTGAACGGACACCACACCGCCACTCTCACCTTGACCCCAGCCTCTAGCCTCCCCAGAAGGAGGGGCCTTTGTAGCCTTTGTTCAAATGAGTCCTTACACTCATGGCCTCCACGTGGCTGTTCTGCCATCGGTTGGGTCGCTGTCATCCTCAGAGCGCCCCCATCTGAGGTCTGGGAGCCCAACACGACCAAGGGCTGGTGCCGAGGCCAACAGCCCAGGTCAAAGCCTACCTGAACCAGAGCTGAACCATCAAATGGGGTTGGGGCAAAGCAACTGAAGGTCAAGTCCCCCAGCTGCTTCCATGGAATTCCGGGTGTGGAAGGCGGCCTGTGGTGAGGACTCAGATAGTCTTAGGCACCAAGGGCATCAATGCCAGCAGGGCTGAGTACCAGTGCCTGAAGGATGTCAGAGAGAGAGATCACGCCCAGGAGCTGCTGGGTCTCATCCACTAGCACCAGCCGGTGTACCTGTGGATCCACAGGGGGCCAGTTAGGGGGCAGAGCTGCAGAACCTGGCAGTTAGGGAGGTGGGCACCAAGAATCAGGGGGAGATGCGTCACACTGGTGTACTACATTCTTGAAAAACAAACAAAAATAACAACCAAAAAAAAAACCCACCACCATGCTCTATGAGACCAGATGGACAGCAGCGATTTCCAGGCGCAGACAAGGTTGGCGGGTAGGGCATGTAAGGGAAAGGGCGGGCAGCAGGCAGGGCAGGAGTAGTGAGAACCGTGATGTGACATGGAGGGAAGCATGTCGCCGGTGTCATGGAACACGGTGCCCAGAAATCATTGGCTGAGAGTGGATTTTCCTGTGGGTGTTTTCACCACAAAACGAAAACAAAACTTTCAAAAGAATGAAGGGTGGTGGGCTGAGCCCCGGCGGGACTGTGGCCCACTGGGTTGGAGCTTCAAATCCAGCAGCAGCTCTCCAGGAGCAAGGCTGGGCCTCCTACTCCCACAGAGGGCAGTGATGCCCCAAAACAAAACAAACAAACAAACAAACAAACAAACAAAAAAGAATGGGGGGTGGCAGCTGAGCCCTGGTGGTGCAGTGGTTGTGTGCATGACTGTAGCCCACAGTGTTGGAGGTTCAAATCCAGCAGCAGCTCTCCAGGAGCACGGCTGGGCTTCCTACTCCCACCAGGGCAGTGATGTGAAAAAGAAAAAGAAATGAAGGGTGGCAATGTGACGTAGGTGCAAGGGAGGGGGCAAGAACATGTGCCTGGAGAACCTATGGAGGGCTGTGACCTCTCTGGAGATGATCGTCCAGCTGCGTGTGGCCCTTCACCTGAGGGCCTCGTGGACAGGACCAGCTACAGGACACCTAGAGGTTGCGCATGAAATGGGAGGGCAGGGCAGGTCCCTGATGGACAGGGGTGACCAGCGTCACTCCCCGGCGGGCCTGGGCCCTGTGTGCCGGGCACCTATATGGAGGGGCACGGGGTACCTGCTCCCGGGCAATCCTGTCGATGACATCCCGCAGGCTCTCGTGAGGCCGGCAGGAAAGCACTCCTTCCAGGCACAGCGTCCTCATCCTCAGGGCCTCACCCACACTCATGTCCAGGTGGTTGTAGGTTTTCTGGGCCGCTAAATGCTACAAAGCAAGAAAGAGGAGATCCTCTTCGCGACCCCTGGGCCCCTTGACACGGATCTCGCCCCCACACTGGGTCCCCCATCCTACAGATGGCCCAAGTCACCCTCACACCTGCCCCCACCATGCCCCTCCAAGCCCCAGGACACTTACGATCACATCAAAGCGGGAGTAGAGGCCCACGACCTGACCTGCGGGAGAAGGGGGGAAGAGACCCTGGGGAAGCTCCCTGGACTCAGCTCCTTCCAGGGGCCATCTGGTACCCCTCCCCTTGCCCGGCATCATCTCTGCCATCCCGCAGGAAGGTCCCTGACAGTGTGGACCTGACCTTGCATCTCCTGGGAAATGGCCTGGCCCTGACCGTGTGGCCTGAATCGGACCCGTATTGTGCCTGCTCTCTCGGGAACAGGCTCGAGAGACAGATCAGGGGCACCGCTGCCGGGCAGACAGATAGACAGACACTTCTTAGAGCTGGGACATTTTTCCTCGATGACATGGAAATGAAGGGAGGGGGGAGTATGCGGCCAGATTCAGGTAAAGAGACAGTCATAAAGGGAGATAGATGCCTTGTCACAAGCACCGTGACCCTAGAAGACAGACTGAACTGCTCGTCCCCGTGATGTTCCAGCAGCTGGTGGTCATGGTGTCTTGGCAGACTGCCGACCCTCTGCTCTCCACAGCCTGGCTCCACCAGCCCCTCCCTCGCTCCGCCCACAGCCTGGTTCAGGACTCTCCGGGCAGCGGTACCAGTTTCGTTGACCACGGGCAGTGCAGACACACGCCGGTCTACAAAGATGTCCAGCGCGGTCAGCACGGGCGCCGTCTCCTGTACCACGGCCAGGTCTCGGAATGTGCCGATGCCCAGCTCTTGGATGGTGCGGCAGAGGAAGGAGGGCTGGGGCAGCAGGGCGCCCTGGGTGGGGTTGAGAGGAAGGGCCCATCGGGCTCAAGCGCCCTGCTTTCAGACTGCCCCCTTCCCCCGGCACCCCACACTCCCGGGGTCCCCTCCCCTGCTCACAAAGATGTGCAGGAACTTCAGCAGCCGCTTGTGGGTGAGGATGTGGAGCACGGCGCCGGAAGTAGGGTCCAGGACGGGGAGGCGGTGAATCCGGTTCTTGATGAGGGCATAGACGGCCTCGAACAGGCTGAGGGAGGTGGGGCAGGGTGGAGAGAGTTACCTTGACCACTCCCCCAAAGAAGAGGCCTGGCCGTCCTGAAGGAGAGAGGCTGGAAGGGGGCCGTGCAGGGCTCGAGGGGTGGGAATGCGGGGCAGCAGGGACTACCTGTCGCTGGGAGAGATGGAGACCAGGGGCTTGAAGCAGCCTTGCAGGTAGATCTCTGCAGGGGCAAAGCGGGTCAGGTCCACCGCCCCTCCCCAGTCCACTTTCCCCATCTCCACCCTCAGTCACCTGCCCAGCGCCCTCCAGGAGACTACACCAGCCTTCTACTGGGTCCCCGGTCCCTCCCCCACCCAAGCACCCTCAAGGCCCTTTTCTTACTCACCCCTCCAGGTCTCGATCTTATGTTCTTCAATCTCATAGATCTGGACCTAGAGACACGGACAGACCTCCAGGCAGTCAGATATGAGCCTGCAGGCCCGGGCAGGGCCCAGATCCACAGACTCCCCTCCCTGGCCCGGCCTGGCAGCTCTGGGTGCCCCAGGACTCCCAGCCCATCCTCACCAGAGGGGACCTGTAGTATCGGTGCAGCACCAAGATGAAGTCTGTGATGGTCAGCATGCCTGCGGGAGGGGCGGGGGTGGGAGGAAGCTCAGCATATGGCACTTTGTGGGGAGAGGCAAGCTGACGTGTCAGAACCGGCCCCCGGCCCCCGTGCAGGGACAGGGCACTGTCCGGTTCTGCCATCCTCACAGTGGCTTTCTCCTTGGGTCCAAGATTGCAGCCACAATGGCAGTCCCTCACAGGGAGCGTCTTCCTCTGTTTCAATGACCTTCTACTTGACCAAGCAGACTGAGCTTTCCCTGGGTCTGGTCGCGTCTCCTGATCACATGTCCAGAATTCAGGAGACAGGCCTTGCCATCCTTATCACGTCTAGGGAGCCCTCTGGCTCGGCGTCTTCCAGGTCAACACCATCACGCTCTCCGAGGTCTTCTTGACTTCCTGTCCAGCTTTCGCATGTGTGTGAGGTGAGCCAAAGTACCAAGGCTGGAGTCAAGGCTATCGGAGTCCGCCCACGGGACGTTCCTGCTCTCCCACCCTTTAAGGGGGTCGTGTGCATCTTCTACCCAGGGGACCCAATGTCCCCCAGCTAACCACCCCAAGACCTGCGAAGGGTTTTCCCTCTAGGGGCCCTTGCTTCGCTCTGCTCAAGCCTATCAGCATCCCTCCTCCCTGTTCCCCACACGCCCCACATCCCCGGCCCCCGCTCACCCACAAAGCTCTGCTTTCTGCTGTCCCACAGAGGCGCCGCCCTCACTCCATTCGCCACCAGGGCGAAGAAGGCCTTCTTGATCTGAGGAGAAGGGGGGTGGGAGGAGGGGGGTTGGAGAATAACTTCCTCTCCTCACTCACCGCCTGTCAGTGGGGACCCACCCATCCCCCTGCTGGCTCCATCCGAGACCCTTCCATGAGACCCTCTCTCGGAGGGCCTTCGTGATGTCATGCCACGCTAGAACGTGTGTGGACTCTATAAATGCTTGCTAGCCCAAGTCTTACGGGTGAAAATATTGATACCATCTTCACTCTGCCCCACTCCCCCCCCCCCCCCCCATAAACTTGAAGTTGACGCACTCTGAACATCACCCCAAGCAATCATAAGAAACATGCCGGCTGTATTTTTCTAAGACACTTGAAAACAAGTGCACAACGGTGGAGAGGAGGCTTTGTGGATGCACACGAGAACAACACCCCCCCCATCTTGTAGGCCATTCACCTACCATGCTTTGGGGGAACACGGTTCGGCTGTCCCGGTGGCCAGCCCAGAATCACAGACCTTTGGGAGCTTGGTCCAGTGGAAAAGCAAGGACCTGGGCTCATCCTTATTGTTCTGATTCCAAGACACCCCCCCTCCCACCCCCTGCTTTGTCCTGAGTGACCCTGCTGGGAGCCATGGGGAAGGACCAGGGAGTGCCAACCAGAGCCCCCCTGTCCTCCCAGTGGCCTTGGCGGGCAGAGCTGTGGCTCACCTCCAGCGTGGTGTCGAAGATGACCAGCTTGGAGCTGGTGGCCATGGCATCATAGCAGGTGTGCTCCTGCATGAAATGCATGTACACCTGCGCCCCGGGCTTCTGAAGCTCATCATCCCAGCCCAGCATAGGCAGCGGGGCCTGTGGGGATGGGCACGGGGTGGCCCTCTCGTCTGCCAGGTCTTCCAGCTCCCACTCCCCAGCTCCTGTGATGGGGAACTCTAAGCTCAGCTCCAGATCGTCTGGGCTGGAGCCCACAGCTGAGTTGGCACAGTCAGGCTGCAGGAAGGCCCAGCCTGCTGGTGGGGTGCCCGTCCAGGGCAGGGGAGCGGCCTGGGCCAAGGGTGTGGTCTTGAGGAATGTGGCCTCTAGCCCGGTGCACTCAGCAGCTGGCCTGGACTGGGGACCTGTGGGGAGGGGAGAGAGGTCAGGAAGTTCATCTTCCAGAGTACTTGGGACACCCAGCTGCCAGGGGCCCCATTTTACAGGTGAGAAAGCTGAGGTTCAGAGAGTCACCTCGCAAGAGATGGGCTCGGGGCTATTTTTCTGAATAGGCAACACGGAGCCCCTGCAAGAGGATGGTGGGGTTCTGTGGGACGGACAGACCCAAGATCTGAAGTTCACAAGGCCACCTCCCCCCTCCCCAGAAATAGTCTTGGCCTCACCTTCCCCCTGGCCTGGTGGTTCCCCTTCCTCCACAGCCTCCTGCCTTGTCCATCTCGAGGCCTTGCCCCCCCGTTTCCCACGGGTTCTAGTGGCCATAGTCGGTGAAGGCCACGAGGCACTCTCTCCTGGTTCTAGGAAGCTCATGTCTGGAAGGGAGAATGGGGCCAATTTGGTTCATAAGGGGGTCTCACACACACATGCAAAATATTTAACATTTGCAACTAGCTTCTAACGGGCTTTTCTCTGCCATGTTTCCCATCCTACCCTCTGAGCAGGCCCACCAGGGAGGCTTTCCCATTGAAGTAGGGAGTGACCTGAAATGCAGAGGGGTTAAGCCGTTTACTACCGATCACACAGTAAGTGGTGAGGTCAGGACTGGGGCTACATCTTCCAACTCCAGGTTTGTGGGAGGAGGAGTTAGGCAGTGAGGGAGAGAGCTGGAGAAAGAGACAATGAAAGCCGACTGGGGGAGGGGGGGACGCAGGGCAGGATATGGGGGCCAGAGAGGTGAGAGACAAAAAGCGGGAGGAGAGGCTAGGCCCACCGGGATGGGGCAGACCCACTTACCTGGGTGCTCAAGCTTCCCCGAGTTGTTTCAGGATGAGGTCTGTGGGGAGAATGTCTGATGGGGCAGGGACATGCTCCAAGTTCTCGAGACACAACTCCTTCCCTCCCCAACACACACACACACACACACACACACACACACACACACACAGATCCCACCACTCCCAGACACATACAGGAACCACACAAGCGCACCTACCTACATATAAATATGCAAACACAGACTCACATACACAGAGACAGCCCAAGCAGAACACACACACACACACACACACACACACACACACACACGTCACTGGAGCGCCTGGTGAGCTTTCATCCTGGGCCCCGGATGTCCCAGTTCTCGCCCCCGGCCCCCGCCCCGGGACCCCTGTACCCTGCGCAGTGGGCGCTCCAGCTTAGTGCCATGTGGCCAGCAAGGACCCACGGAGAGCGAGTTTGTGCAGGACTCTGGTGCGCAGCACTATTCTGGGCCCAGAGCCTGGCACCCTGCCTGCCCGGATCTGGTTCCCGCTGATTGGGTGTCAGGCTGCTGGGAGGGAGGGGTCCCTCCGCCCAGGGGCCTGAGCCCAGTGGCCTGGGAGTTGGGAGTGGGTGGGGGGAGGAAGGAGATCTCCATGCCTGGCTTTTAGCTGCTTCCTGGGTCTTTGAGGCCAGGATAGGCGAAGCTATGTCTAGGAGAAGCCCTTGGAGAAGTGTGGGGACCTGGGGCTGGGGGGAGGGGGCCTCAGAGCCCCAGGTTCCCCTTTGAAGGGCCTGTCACCTGTCAGGCACATGGAGCTGGGCTTGGCCTGACTTCCCTCCTCCACCAGCTCCCTGGAGTGTTCAGGGGGTTCGTGGTCCCTGGAGAGCAGCCCAGATCTGTCTTCTCATTTCAGCCCCCAAGCACCTGGAGGGCACCCTGAGGGTGAGGGGGGCCCTTGAGGACCCAGGGCCCACGTCACTCCACAAGCTGAGACACCTGCTCCTACCTGTGGTTGGGCAGAATGTCCCGGAGTGCTGCAGCCTCCCAAGCCCTCCCGCTGCGTGTTGTCCCCATGGTCCTGGAGCCAGAGGGATCCTAGCCCAGCTCTGGTGGCTGCCCGCCTCCGCCCTGGCATTCCTGGGGCTTGAGTCAATGTCCAAATCTGGAATGCTGACCCAGCTGCTCCAGGTCCCCTCTCCCCGCACCCCCCCTTCCCCATCTCCTTCTAGTCTCAGCCTTGGCCTGCAGTATATGGGTACACAAGAAAGGGTTCCTGGGTTTCCTGCTGAATGTCTTGACTACTTTCCCATCATCCTCATGGCACCCAGGCTACCTGGATGAAAGCAGAGGTTTTGTCCTTCTGGTGTATCTCCTGCTTTCCCAGAGTCATCCTAGATCCCTGCAGCCTGGCCCTAGCTGGCCCAGACCAAGCTACTGCTCATGGGGTACCTCAGCAGGTGGAAGGACTTGGAGGAGATACACAGGGCCAGGGGCCTGAAAAACCTCGATCCCTGTTGTGTTAGACAGGTTTCTCTAGAGAAACAAAACCAGGCCACTAATAATTGTCTGCATATATTTATATAGCTAGAAAGACATCTAACAAAAAATAAACAGCTAGCTAATGTAGAAAGCAGTACAAAAGGCTCGGTGCAACTCACTTGTACGAGACAGTTAGTACACTGACAGTCCTGTCAGCCACACTCAGAGGAAGAGACCGTCTTTACCTGTACAGGCACACCCCCCTTCCCTGTTTTCCAACATTTACTTTAAACCACTTTGCTTTCATTAAAGACCTCCATTAGTACACTGAGGGACTTCACTTCAGTGGGGGGTGGGGAGGGTGGGGAGCAGAGAGAGCTCTGGGGAACTTCACTCCCCATCTCTGTCTCAACCCCCCCATCGCCTTGAACTGTGTCTGTGAAGGCGGACACTTAACAGGGATGGAAGGAAGGTGGGGGAGGAAAGGGGGAACCAATCACAAGAATCTAATATAAGCCCCTCCCTGGGGGCGTGTCAACAGAAAAGTGGGTAAAGGGAGACATCGGACAATGTAAACACGACAGAATAACAATAATTTATAAATTATCAAGGGTTCGTGAGGGAGGGTTGGGCGGGGAGCGAGGGGGAAAATGAGGAGCTGATGCCAAGGTTCAAGTGAAAAGAAAATGCTTTGAGAATGATGGGGGAGGGGTAGATGCCCCCCCCCCCCAAAAAAAAAAGAATCAGAGAATCATGAGGGCAAAAAATGTACAAATGTGCTTGACACAATGGATGGATGATTGTGATAAGAGTTGTAGGATTCCCCAATAAATATATTTTTAAAAAAACCTTGCCCTCCCCACTTCTAAGAAGCATTCTAACTGTCCTTCTTCCAAGACAGCTTTGCTTGTTCTCCTGGGAGCCCCTGCGATGATGATGGACAGAGACCTTTGAGGCGGATTTGACTCACACACAGACCCTGTGCACTACAGAACGAAATAGTGCCCAGTGTTTCGGCAGACGCTGTCAGTCCATCTTGTCCAGGGTCTCTCTCTCTGTCTCTCTCTCTCACCAGAAACAGGGAGAGGGGAAGGATGAGGGGGAACAAAAATTATGGAGGGGCTAACAGGATACTGCTGACTTCATTTCTTTTCTTTTTTTTTTTTTTGCCATCACTGCCCTCAGGTGGTGGGAGTAGGAGGCCCAGCCTTTGCTCCTGTGAGCTGGAATTGAACCTCCATCCCAGTGGGCCGCAGTCCCACGCACAACCACTACGCCACCGGGGCTCAGCCCGCTGGCTTCATTTCTTGAGGGGCCCAGGCTAACACAGTGTACGAATGTGTGGGAATTGTTTCTGCATTTGCTCCGTATGGGCTCTCAGAAGATTTCCCAGGAGAACTCTGCTTTTGGATCGTGGAGAAAACCTCTTCTGTTTTCCTAAGAGGAGCACATGCCTTCCAAAAGTTCACAGGAAAATTATCTTTCTTTTTTTTTTTTTAATTAAAAAAATTTTTTAAAGAAAAAAAAAATCCCACAAGGGCTGAGCCCCAGTGGCATAAGTGGTTGAGTGCGGGACTACGGCCCACTGGCTTGGCGGTTAAAATCCAGCAGCAGCAAGGCTGGGTAGCTCCCACGACCTCCAGAGGGCAGTGATGCCCCCACCCCCAAATAAATAAAATTAAATAAATAAATAAAAAGAAAGAAAGAAAGACAGGACTACAACTCCATGCCTTTCACTGTCTCATTTGCACTCACCTTTCCCTCTAAGTTACACTTAACTTACCTATAGCTGCATCGATGTGTGTGCGTGTGTGACTGTAGCTGTGACCACAGCTCTAGCTACTGTCTTTGTGTGCAGGGGAGGCCGCAGCACAGTATCACAAGGTGGGTGGCATCGAAGAACATACGTTTCTTTTCTCACAGCTCTGCAGCCCAGGAGTCGAGAGAAGCAACTGCAGGCTCCTCTCCTGCTTTCTGGAACTTGATGCCAACCCTCGGCGTTCTTGTGCTGCTTCCAGATGCCTCCCCCTCTGTTTCCATGCAGCTACCTTCCCCGTCTTCCCCACACCCTCCTGGTGACAGAGGATTGGCCAGCCCCTCACCTCAGCCAGCCAGCCACGGATCCACCCTGGAGGCACAGGACCCTCACCTCCTCAGCACAGCAGAGAGGGACACAGGGTTATGACGACGATAGATACAAAGACAAGCCTCTCTCTTGGGCGTCTATCTTCCGCCAACACCCCCACCAACAGTTTCCTTATGTGACTCCGGCTTGGGGCTCCATCCTCCTCCTCCTTCTCCCTCTCACCATCTTCTCTCCCTCTCCACATTCCCACCAGCAGGACTGTACAAGCTTGAATGCCAGAGCCAAGTTCTTGTCTCCCCAGGCCCCCCACCCCCCACCCTAGCATTCATTTTAAGCAGCCCTCACCTGCCCAGAGCCTACAGAGGAACTTGGTGGGCTGCGTGGCTTTATTCCACCAGGGTCCCTACAGGGTCCTTGCTCTTCCCAACCGAGAGACCTCACCACAAAGCTGTGTGGCTGTCAGCAAAGTGCTCCTTTCCCCGAGCCCCGGTTTCCACGTGTGACACCAATGGTTTGCACTAAGACTGCTAACCTAAGAGCTGGCCATGCCAGCCTGCCCAGAAGCACCACCTCCGAAAACCCTGGCAGTCTGATCCCATCAAGATGGCCCTCGGGGAGCCCTCAGAGGCAGGATGGACAGGGGGAGCAGAGGACGAGGAGCGGTTAACTGTGGAGAAGGGGGAGAGAGTGCTCTTCAGGAGGGAGGGGCGAGAAGGAATGCAAAACAATGATCTGGAATGTAAGCCCCACCCAATTCACAATTTTGCCAACACCGTAGTGCAACTGTATCCATTTTCCTTTCCTCTCCCTTAGTCAATGTCCAACTTTCACACACATATGAAGTTATTGAAAGTACGGTGACTTGGGGCAGGTGCATCTTCAAAATGGCATCCTTCCATTCAAGTAGGTTGCAACACAGCACCGACAAAACACACATCATTCCTGTATTTCCCGAATGCTCTGCGCCCCCTGCCCCCCACACACACACACTACCATAACTCAGTTCTACCTTACAAATCCAGCTAGACTGGAGCGCACACACTGGAACAGAGAAATGATCTCCACATGTGGGATCCAGGACAGATAAAAGCCTCAGGAACAGTCAAGGGAGTTGTAATAACATGGGGGGGGGGAGGGGAGGTTGGAAGGGGGAGAAAGAGGGAATCCATCACGAGGTTGGATATATAGCTCCACTCCAGGGGGGGCGAATACCAGAAAGGTGAGTGAAGGGAGAAAAGGTCAGTGTAAGATACAAAATATCAATAATAATATATCATTGAGCTAGGATTCATGAGAGTGGGAGGGGGCCGGGGAAGAGGAGCTGATACCAAGGGCTCAAAATAAAAAGAAATCACTTAGGAAATGTTGATGGCAACATATGTACCAATGTGGTTAATACTACGGAGTGATGGATTGTTTCAAGATTTCTAAGAGCTCCCCAGTAAAATGATTGATTTTTAAAAAAGCCACAAAGTGATCTCCTGGTTCTTCAATACTTTAAAGAGATCTTGTGCGGTAGATTTACCCCAGGCAAATACATCATCTGAGCCCTTGGCTCCGGCTCCCAGGAGAATTCATCATGGATACAAGCAAGATGCGGTCCAAAACGGTTCTCATTTTCCCCTCGCTTATCACGGTGTTATCTATGGGTCGGGCTGGGAGGAGGCGGGTCCTCTTGACACTGAGTCCTCGTGGTCCGCATGTGGGCGGGGTTGTGTCACGGCATATTGCAGGTTGTTAAGGAGCCTTCGTCCAGTCCGAGTGTCGCTTTCTCCCTCATGCCGTGCACCCTCGCAGATGGTTTGCACAGCGGGCCGATGGGAGGAGTCTGGGGAGGGACGCTGACATGCACCCTTCGTGATGTCAAGCTGCGCAGCATCCCCTGGCATGTGCCTGTATGCAGGTGTCTTCTCCAGCCGGGCTCTGGCGAAGCCCTGTCTGGGGCAGCAGCGACAGGACTGGTTTTCCAGGTCATCCGCTGGACCGTCCCAGGGGATGTCTCCGTTCCGCTCCTGAGGGTCTGGCGCCCTCAGCTGGCTGCTCAGAGGAACATTCATTAAAGGACTGTCAGTTTAATAGAACAAAGTGTTCTTGCATTGAGGAAGTACTTGAGTGGAGGTCCGAGGCCCATCTCCTGTCTTAATACTAACCCTATAAGTATATGCACGTAGATCTATACCTCCAACATCATATAAAAATATATTTATCTATCTACATGCCTGTATTTAGAACTCTATAAATGCCCTTTGCCCCCCAATTCTTTCCTCTATTTCCTTTTACTTTTCTCTTGACTCACTATCATGCTCAGCCTTCATTTGGGTTTCATTAATTTCTCTCTGTTACATTACTTTTGATCAGTCCCTATCAGGTCTCTCACATCATCTTGTCATTGATTTTTGAATCACTTGTTGTTCCCTTATCCCTGGGTTGATCAACATCACCTCCTTTCCCCTTCCTCCCCATCTCCCATTTCCCCCCAGAACCATCAGTCCCATTATTTTCTCCTCCAGACTGTTCATAGACTTGTAGAGATAACAATATGCACCAAAAAAATCCCCAAGACATCATAAGATGAAGTGGCCAAAGAAAACAAAACGATGATAACAACATTCCACGATGCTCACCTTCCTGACATAATCACCGAAGACAAATGGGTGCATAAGCAAATGTAGTGAAGAAAACTGATGGTGCCTGGCTATCAAAAGATACAGCATCTGGGGTCTTGAAGGCTTGAAAGTAAACAAGTGGCCATCTAGCTCAGAAGTAACAAAGCCCACTTGGAAGAAGCACACCAGCTTGTGTGACCACAAGGTGTCAAAGGAATCAGGTATCAGGCATCAAAGAACTAAAAGTTATATCATTATAACTGAGGGGAAGTACAGATTGGGGACCCAAAGCCCACTGGTAGGTGAAGCAACATCCCCTTTCAGAAGGGCTGTGAGGAGGAGATGAGCCAGTCAACGTGTGTAGCAACAATGAAGCAGGCAACTTTCCTCTAGTTCTTAAGTTCTTCCCCCCCCCACACACACACACACTATCATGATCCCAATTCTACCGTATAAATCTGGCTAGACCAGGGGATGTACACTGGTACAGATAGGAGCCAGAAACATGGGGAATCTAGGACAGATGGTCCCTTCAGGATCAGTGGTGAGAAGAGGGATACCAGGAGGGTGAAGGGAAGGTGGAGTTGAAAGGAGGAACCAATTGTAGGGATCTACATATAACCTCCCCCCTTGGGTATGGACAACAGGAAGTGGGTGAAAGGACACATCGGGCATTGTATGATATGACAAAATAATGATAATTTATAAATTAGCAAGGGTTCTGAGGGAGGGGGAGTGGGGAGGCAGGGGAAATATGAGAAGCTAATACCAAGGACTTAAGTAGAAGGAGGATGTTTTGAGAATGATGATGGCAACAAATGTACAAATGTGGTTTGCATACAATAGATGTATGCATTGATTGTGATAAGAATTGTATGAGTCCCCAATAAAATGATTTTCTGGGGGGGTTATCACTTCCCTCTGGTGGGAGTGGGAGGCTCAGCCTTGCTCCTGGAGAGCTGCTGCTGGATTTGAACCGCCAATCCAGTGGGCTGCAGTCCCGCACACAACCACTAAGCCACCGGGGCTCAGTCCTCCACCCCTACATTCTTAATCCTCAAATTGACACCAGATTAGGTGACTGCCAGAGTGGGCTTAGCCCACTCTCCTTCTCATGTGAATTTAATGTCAAAGGGTGATTTAAATTCTTATTATAAATGCCATATATGTGTTTTAAATATACATATATAGGTGTGTGCACTGAAATAAATGTTTACTAAAATAAGTTTATCGGGCTGAGCTCCAGTGGCGTAGTGGTTGTGCGCGGGACTGCGGCCCACTGGGATGGAGGTTCAATTCCAGCAGTGGGGCTGGGCCTCCTACTCCCACCACCGGAGAGCAGTGATGCCAAAAAAAAAAAAAAAAGTTTATCGTGTGAAATCATTCTTGAATGCCATTGAGTCTCTTCCAACTCAGAAAAACCCTCTGGGACAGAGCAAAACCGCTCCTGAGGGCTTCAGGGACGGTCACTCTTGAGGGAAGCAGACGGCCTCCTCCTCAAGGAGCAGCTGGTGGGTCTCAGCTGCCCACCTGGGGTTAGCAGCCACGTGCTGATGCCACAGAGCAACCACGACGCCTGAAAAATACTGGACACTAGCTGCTTTGGGGAATCTTGTCAAAGGTGGAGCTCTGCTGGGCCGGGGCAGGGTGGGGGTGCGGGGGGATGGCATCAGCCTCCTTCGGTAGCGCCTGGCAGAAGGGCTGCTTTCTAGGAGTCAGGATGCTGACCTGGGTGCTAGGCTTTTGCCAAATGATCACCTGGTCTTGGGCAGGGCACCACAGAGAGGTGGAGCTTGGTGGGGGGCTCACCCATTAAGTCACAGCTTGGATTCATTTGTTCTTTGGATAAATCCAGCGGAGGCCGGTTCTGGTACAAATTCTGTGCTGGGTCTCAGGAACCCAAGAGATAAAGGGGTGTTGTTGTTTTTTCTTTTGGGAGTGGGCGCTCTTCTCAAGTGGAGGCGATGCCAGTGGCTGAAGGAGTCCGACCTTCCTTCGGCACAGGAACCACGGAGGACTTAGGGGTGCCAGGAGCTGACGCGCAGGTGGAAGCAAAAGTGTAGAAGACTGAGATAAAGACCCAAGGGAATGTGCCACCTTTCCCCTCCCCTCGGTGAAGTGCACTGATGTATCTGGTTCCCTGTGTCTACTTCCTCTACCTTCCTTCACGAGGGGAAGGAGAATCAGACTCCCCTGCAGCACTGGCCAACATCAACCCCTAGAAGACTGAGGCCAGACATGTCCTTGCCCTCCGTCTGAGTCTGAGTGGACTAGAGAAACAAATTCATGGACACTCATATGTATATAAGAGAGAACTTTCTATTAAAGTCCAGATCAAGTTCATAAAACCGATATTAGCCCATACATCCGTTACCAGTCTATAAATTCTTCTTCAGACTCATACAGCATGTGCAATGATACTGAGATGCAGGAAGAAAGATCCCGGGCCAGTCGGTGGAAAGTCTCGTGGATCCAAGGGCAGTGGAAGCATCTCAGCACTGACAGGGGTCTCCTCGTGGCTCCTCCAGTTCTAGGGCTCTAGCAGAACTCCAAGTGTCTTCTCAACCGGAATGTCTCACAGGGAGTGAGCACGTGTCCCACCTCCAGAGAGCTATGTATCTCCTTAGTGCCTCCACATGAGGTCATCAAGCTGCGACCTGATTGACAGGCTAAACTCCACCCCTTCACTTTTAAGTCTCACATTGACAACAGATGATGTTACTGCCATCCCCTCTAAGCTTCTTACCAATTCTGACACCAGTGGTCCCTCCCACAGCATTCAACTCTTTGGATTCAATAATTCATTGCAGTGGCCCCACAGAACCCAGACCGGACTCGCGATTGTGGGGTTTATTAAGGATGTCCACGGCTTACAAATAGTCTAACAAGATACAATTATTCTGACAGGACATCCTTTTCTCAGCCATGCCAGAAGGTAGGCCTCTCTCATCCTCTCAGTTATGGTCCCTTGATCTCTGCCCTACTCAGACAACATTACAAAGCTTTCAGAGCTGCCCAGTCAATGCGTCGAGGACACACCAGTCCATCAGATGCCTCCGTGAAGCAGCAGTCAGCTCTAGCTCGGTGGTTAGCAAGCCTAGCTTCCCTGTTTGCTCTGTGACCTGGACTGTCCACCACACTCTCCTCTCTGTCACATGCCCTGGCTCTTGGTTCTGCTGCCACCACTCTTCAACCACTACAGCTTTCAGTCTCCTGGATCAAGGAGGTTCCATGTGCAGGGATCTCTGGATCCAAAGGATGTGCTCCACTCCTGGTTCTTCTTTTTTGATAAATAGCAGGATTCCTCCTTCTGAGCTAGCTCATCTTACACACAGCAGGATGGTAAAACTAACTGCTTGCTAGCTCCTACAGTCACAGCGAGCCTAGTTAACAACAGTCCACTACTGAATCATGTAGTTCTGTCAGTATCTCCCCAATCCTCCTCTTATCCAGACCTATCAGCAAGACGGTCATTTGGCAGGAGGTCCAGAGACCGCGGCTAGAAGAGCCACCGTGAACAAGTCATCGCATTACAAGTCCCCACAGTCTTCACTAACTGCAAGAAGACTGGGACTTGAGCGTGAATTCTTTTTGTTTGCTTGTTTTGTTTTTGTTTTGGGGGCATCCCTGCCCTCCGGTGGTGGGAGTAGGAGGCCCAGCCTTGCCGCTGGATCTGAACCTCCAACCCAGTGGGCCGCAGTCCCGCGCACAACCACTACGCCACCAGGGCTCAGCAGAGCGTGAATTCTTAAAGAGCCCCTTCAACAGGCAGGCAGAGTGAATGAGAATCTGGTATCGTCCAGGGTAGTCTGAGATTCATTTCCAGTGGAGGCGCTTTAGATAGGTAGAAAGGGGTGGCTGTGGGGATTAGTGACACCTCCTGGCATGTTCTGGTCTTCCTCGAGCAGGACGCGTAGCTTAAGGCCATCGAGCTGAGGAGGACTTCTGGAGGGAGGACGGGAGTATTTGCATTGCGGTCTTTGCAGTCAGCTGCCTCGTGGACGTTTGCTGAGCCCTGGTTGTGGGCCAGACCGTGTGTCCCGAAGTCGAAAGTTGTGCTCCTGTGAACTTGAGACACTTTCCTGTTGTCACTTCTCCTCCTGGTTTGGTTGGCGGCCTTTTAGCTGAATAACTGATGTCCCTGTGATAAGAACAAGCAGCACGGGAGAGTAAATCATTAAAAACCTCAAAGCACTTCCTCATCATTTCATAACCTCAGCCATTTATGAGGTCTTTCCTGGGCTGGAGTCTTCGCGGTGAGGCCTCCCAGCAGCTGCACAAGGCTTTCCTGCAGCTTGGGGCTGAACCGTTAGGGGGCAGTGCTGCTCTGTCCCGGAAGGTGGCTATGAGTTGGAATGGGGGTGATAGGCAGAGGTGGGGTTCAGCAGGTTCAGGCCAGTTCGGCAAAACCGATACCCAAATGTGGTTGTTCTTGAGCTCGGTGAGATGGTTGTGAAAGGTGTGCTTGTCATCAGGGTTCGCGCCCAGGTGGACGACTGTGGAAACCACACCTTTACATTCCTTACTTTTCTTTGAGGTTCACCCGTGCAGCACTGGGGCTGCAGTCCTCAGGGTCAGAAGTTCGAAACCCCTGGCTTCTCCTTGGAAGGAGGCGGGGGCTCTCTACTCCCAGTGGGTTTGACTCTTTGAGCACGGTAGTAATCCATAGGCATACACAAAATAGGCAGAAAATGCTTGTAAGATTTATTCATTTCATAAAACTCGCTGTATTTCTTGATGAAGGACTCCACCTTCCATCGTGACCTCAGCAAACAAATGTTTCATGTAAAGAGGAAGCATTTTGGACTGCCAGGGTAGGGGGGCGGGGGGGGCACACGCTGTCATTCGTTTCAGCTCTGGGGTACTCCCCTTATTCCTACCAGATAGTCTGAGTGAATTATGTAACTACTGGAAGAGTTCAAAGAGCTAAAAAAAAAAAACATGGTCAGAACAACCACTGTAAGTTCAGCAGAAGCGGAAAGGTGAAAATAATATTTATTTATTTATTTATTTATTTATTTATTTATTTATTTATGTATGTATGTATGTATGTATTTTTGGGCATCACTGCTCTCTGGTGGTGGGAGTAGGAGGCCCAGCCCCATTGCTGGAATTGAACCTCCATCCCAGTGGGCCCCAGTCCCACGCACAATCACTACACCACCGGGGCTCAGCCCAAAAATAATATATTTAAAGAAGAGAAGCACCCTAACTGCTTCTAACATATCAAACACAATGACCATTGTCTAATTAGCCTCCCTTTAAAGGAATGGGTTCCTGCCCCTACAGGAACAAGATGGCTAATGATAAATCACACAGCCAGTGATGCCCACTAACCGCCCAAAATGCTACACATGGAGATGCCAATCAAGAAGCAATTAGAAAGATCTTAACATAACAGTTTTGTCAGGTATTTTTGTTTGTTTGTTTGGGCATCACTGCTTTCTGGTGGTGGGAGTAGGAGGCCCAGCCCCACTGCTGGAATTGAACCTCCATCCCAGTGGGCCGCAGTCCCGCGCACAACCACTACGCCACCGGGGCTCAGCCCCAGGTATTCTTTAATATTTTAAAACTCATGTAATCAAGCTTTGTGTGCCTCTTTAATATTTTATTTAAGTACTAACCGTCTGCAATAATAAACCATCTTTCAGTGTATGATTTAAAAATATATTTAAAACGGTCCTTAGGGCATATTTGAATTCCACCAGTGGTAACATGTATTCTTTGTTTCAGTACAATGACCAAATGAGGGTAACTTCAAAAACTTTTTAAGAAATCATAGAATGTCCCTCATGGACTTTGAGATGTCGCTTGTATTTGTCACTGTCGTGTCTGCATTAGGCCATGATTCTCAGTGGTTGGGCAGCTGTGAAATGACCTCCTCCTCCTCCATGATCTGATCTGATAGAATCCACCAGTCCATCCATTGTAGGGGGGTGAGGGTGCCATGCCACATCTTTTTATGAAGGTCATAGTCCCGACCTGAGTTCCCCTGTGTCACCTTTTATCTAACAAGTGACGAAAGAGAGGTGAGCAGAGATAAGAGGGATCTGACTGCCACCAAGAAAGCAGAGCTAGGAGCAGAGTTTGTCTTGTGAACCGGGGATGACGGTGCTGAGAAACTCCCAGACACAGGGACGACTGAGGCCAAGACCCTGGAGATCTCCAACGGATGCCAGACCCGCAGATGTTGAAAGGAGATAAGGGGGATGAGCCCCGGTGGCGTAGTGGTTGTGCGTGGGACTGTGGCCCACTGGGACGGAGGTTCAATTCCAGCAGTGGGGCTGGGCCTCCTACTCCCACCACCGGAGAGCAGTGATGCCAAAAAAAAAAAAGAAAAGAAAAGAAAGGAGATAAGGACCATCCCCAGAGGCAGCACAGAGAGGAAGCCCTCACCCTGGAGCTGGCACCCCAAATGTGGACTTCTAGTCTTCTAAACCATGAGAGGAGAAAGGCGTTCACTGAAGCTGCTCACTTGTGATGTTCCTGTTACCGCAGCACAAGATTACTAAGGCAGTGACCACAGTCGTATCAAATTTCCTAATATGCAAGGTAAACACAGGCTTATTTATTCATCTGTAGGAAACAATGTCCCTTTTTTTCATCCTATCAAATTCACCCATTCCATCTGACTGTCATCTGTCTCTCTCCCTACCCCATGAAACCTTCCCACAAAACCAACTCACGTTCTTCAAACTCACCCTCCCCGGCAGGGGAAACATATCCAGTAAACAAGGAAAGCATAAGATTAGGGGTGCTGGGGCTGAGCCCCGGTGGCATAGTGGTTGAGTGCAAGACTGCGGCCCACTGGCTTGATGGTTCAAATCCAGCAGCAGCAAGGCTGGGTAGATCCCATGACCACCAGAGGGCAGTGATGCCCTCCCCCCCAAAAAAGAAAGATTAGGGGTGCTTACTTACTCATCAAATCTTCACCAAAGGTGAGGTGAAGGCCACGTCTTAAAATTGTTCACAGCAGGGCTGAGCCCCGGTGGCGTAGTGGTTGTGCATGGGACTGCGGTCCACTGGGACGGAGGTTCAATTCCAGCAGTGGGGCTGGGCCTCCTATTCCCACCACCAGAGAGCAGTGATGCCCCCCCAAAAACAAAACAAAACAAAAAATGTTTCACAGCAAATGAGTAAGTAAGCAAAAGTCAGCCCATGCTTACTAAGTTATTGAGCTCCCCAGCCCTGCATGGGGTGGGCAGGCTTCTGCAGAGCCTCCAGACTGACCCACTAGGAAGAGGGAGGGGTGATTTAGGTCTTTAAAGTGGGGGGGGGTGGAGGTGGGGGGGGGAGCCTTCTGAAGAGTTGAGGAACATGATCTGATACAATGTTTGGAGATGAGGCCTCCACCTAGGCAGGTGCTAGGCAGGGACTGCAACAATGTAGCAATGATTGGGATGGGGAGGGGGCACCGGATTGGCCGGAATTGGATTCTGTTGTACACTGGCCTGCCGCTAGGGGGTCTGAATGGATTTGAGGACACCCAACAACAACGGCGTAGACAATAGGGTGTTTTTTTTTCTTTCTTTCTTGAATAACGTCCATGGGACACTGTCTTGGGAGTGAAATCCTTCAAATGACAGAATTGGGTCCCTCCCGAGAGCTCCAGAAAGCGTGGTCACACGTAATCCACCTGCCGTGGTGCGTGGGCATTTCACTCAGCTGCCAGCACTGCATTTTACACGTTGCAGACGTGTGCTAAAGAACAGGTTGGTGTTCCTTCTAGTGTCAGTTGTATTGTGTGTTTTTTTTTCACGTTTGCATTTCTTTTACTGGTGCAAATGGCGATGCAGAGAAAAAATTATCTGGCGACATGCTTCCAAAAAGAGTATAACCAAGGAAACTCTGTGGAATCATTGTACTCTGTAGCATTGGGACCAGCCTGGGTCAGCTGGCAAAGACAACCTTTTAGAATTCACTGTTGTTTTTTTTTAGGGACCGTGTCTCGTATTGTCAGGAGATGGCGCTGTGACTCTGTGCTCGGGCTCCCTGAGTTGGCCCTGTGGAGGTAGTGGCGGAGTGGGTGTATTCCCCTCCAGCGCGGGTGGTAAGCAGTCCTCCCCCAACTTCTCCCCTGAGTTCTGGCCAGCTGATTTTGGAGAGAAGGTGTGACCTAATTTGTGGAGGTTGCCTGTCCTTTCCCTGTCCAGCCCACCTTCCTGTCTGATAGTCCGACAGAACTCACTCACCAAGTCTCCCCTGCAGGTCAGAGGGGGTTCATACCCTTCAAAACCCCTCCAGGGGAACAAAAAACTCACTCTCATCGAGTGGATTCCAATCCGAATCAGCACTGTGGATTTGGGAAACTAACTCTTTCTGAAGGTAGAAGCAAGCCCATGAAAGAAACTTCATTTTTCTCTGCCACAACTATGGATGGCTTTGAACTGCTGACCTTGCAGCCCTGTTCGTAAGCTACTAGAAAGGCTCATTAACCACCTGCAAGATGCAGAGGTCAAGGATTACAGCCTTCAGTATGAATTACAACTCCATGCAAAGAAAACCCAAATCCTTAGAATGCATGGAGAAAAATTTGAAATTGTCAAGGATTTTTGTCTTGCTTGGGTCTGAAATCAATGCTCCTGGAAGCAGCAGGGTCACACACAGGGGTTGCCTGATTCATCACAGTAGCAAAATGACAGTTATAAAGTAGCAATGAAAATAATTTTATGGTTGGGGGGATCACCACAACATGAGGAACTGTATTAAAGGTCACAGCATTAGGA
Organism: Nesogale talazaci; assembly: GCA_004026705.1. Classification (NCBI taxonomy): domain Eukaryota; kingdom Metazoa; phylum Chordata; class Mammalia; order Afrosoricida; family Tenrecidae; genus Nesogale; species Nesogale talazaci. The sequence continues at coordinate 14,738 of PVJH01009051.1, read as the reverse complement.
AGGTTGAGAACCACTGCATTAGGTAAATCTGCTGCACAAGACCTCATTAGAGTATTGAAAAACAAGGATATTACTTTAAGAACCAAAGTGTGCCTGACCCATGCCACGGTATTTACATTGAAGCATTGGAGTAGTATGTTTCATCATTGCCACAACTGGCTCGTCTCCTCCCCACAACTCTTCTATAAGGGGATGTCTAGTTGCCCACAGATGGGCTTTGGATCCCCAATCTGAATTGCCCCTCATTCACAATGAAATGATTTTTCGTTTTTTCATGTCTGATACCTGATCCCTTCGACACTTCATGATCACACAGACTGATTTTCTTCCACGTGGGCTTTGTTACTTGAGTTAGATGGCCACTTGTTTACCTTCAAACCTTTAAGACCCAAGACGCTGTCTCTTTTGCTAGCCAGGCACCATCAGCTTTCTTCACCATCTTTGCTTATGTACTGTGGTAATCACCTAATCTGGTGTCAATTTGACGGTTAAGAGTGTAGGGGTAGGGCTGAGCCCCGGTGGTGTAGTGGTGGAGTGCGGAACTGCAGCCCACGGGCTTGGTGGTTCAAATCCAGCAGCGGCTCTTCAGGAGCAAGGAGCTCTCCACGATCAACAGAGGGCAGTGATGCCCAAAAAACAACAACAAAAAAAGAATGTAGGGGTAGAGTCTAGCCTATCAGTCTGGAGATCGCCAATGAGACCTCTGAGTGGGCTTGGCCTTCGCCTGAGAATTCTGGGAAATCCAGTATTTTCCTCCTTGGAGGCAGAAGGCACCTCCCCTCTCTCTCTTTGTTCACGTCCTTAGAGATTTTCTACTGACAACGCTCGCTGCCTGAGAGACTTGACTGGCAAGGCTGATTCTCTGTGAGACATCCCTGAGCGGAAGCCACATGGAGACTCCTGCCAGAGCTGAGATGCTGACGACACCACTGGATCCAAAGACTTTCTACCCACTGGCTTGTGATCCTTCTGCATTTGGCTTCCTTGCATGTGTTTCATGAGTCCGAAGAGGACCGTATAGATTGCTATTAGACATATGGGCTAATATCAGACTTATGACCTTGGACTGGACTGGGTTGGGATGCTTTCTCAATGTCAATTGCTCTTGTATATAAACCTCTCCCTTATATACATAAGACTGCCTTCTTGAATTTGTTTCTCTAGTTTACCCAGACTAACACATGCATCCACCTGCTTTGTCTTTGGTGATTATGTCAGGAAGGTTTGCATCATGGCATGCCAGTTTAATGGAACAAAGTGTTCTTGCATGGAGGGAGCACTTGAGTGGAGGCCCAATATCCATCTACTACCTTAATACTAAACCTATAAATAGATTCTAATAGATCTATTTCCCCATTATCATATGCAAATGTAGTTACATATGTACATGCCTGTATTTAGACCTCTATAAATGCCCTTTGCCTCCTAGTTCTTTCCTTTTGTCCCACTAGCATGCTCAGCCTTCATTTGGGTTTCAGTAATTCCTCTCAGTTACACTGCCCTTGAACAATCCCTACCAGGCCTCTTCCACCCTCCTTGCCACTGATTTTTAAAAAAATTTTATTGGGGGCACTTACAGCTAGTACAACATTCAGTACATCATTTGTATCAAGCACATGTGCACTCATGCTTCCACATACGTTTCCCAACATTTTCCACTTGAGCCCTTGATACAAGCCCCTCTTTAAAAAACCAAACCAAACCAAACTCTCCTTTCCCCTCCCCCCCTTTTTTTTAATGAATCATTTTATTGGGGGGCTTGCCACTGATTTTGGATCACTTGTTGTTTCCTTGCTCCTGGGTTGGTCGGCACCACTTCCTTTCCCCCACCAACACATACACCAAAATTGGAACGGCGCAGAGAAGATGAGCGTGACCCCTGCGCAATGACGACACGCAGAGTCGCGAAGCCGTGGTATTTTCAGTTGCTTCGTGTGCATGTGCGAGTTGGACACTGAATAAAGAAGATCAAAGGAGCTGGAGGAGAATACTGAAAGACTCGGGGGCGGCTCAAAGGACAAACTGTGCAAAAACCCTGGCTAGAGTGCTCCTTCAAGGCAAGGATGGCTGGATTTCATCTTACATACATTGCACATGCTGCCAGGAGAGACCAGTCCCTGCAGCAGGACCTCATGCTTGGTCAAGCACAGGGGCAGTGAAAGAAAGGAAGGCCCTCAAGGACATGGATGGACACCGGGGTTGTAGCAAGGGGCTCAAGCATGGGAATGAGGGTGAGGATAGTGCTGGAGTGGGCAGCGCTGCTTTCTGTTGAGCATCAGGTCGCTATGGGTCAGAACATACTTGATGGCACCTCAACACACCAAGAATGGGAGGGAAAAGACACAAATTCAACTCCAAACGCTGTGCTTCCTTTATGACGGGCTACTGAGAAATGGAGACATTGGTTCTAAAATACCGGGAGTGGGGAAAGGAGCTCTGGTGGCTTAGTGGACGATGTCTTGGACTATAAGCCACAGAGCCGGGGGCTTGAAACAACCAGGCGCTTCCTAGAAGAAAGATGAGGCTTTCTATTCCTGCAATTATGTACAGCCTCAGAAATCCAGAGAGCTGATTTGACCCTGTCCAATAGGGTCGCTCTGAGTTAGCATCAACGCACAGAGCAGGGGGTTTGGGGCTGGGCGGGAAGGAGGGAGTGGAACCAGCCTTTGTGGAGATGGGGGCTCCCTCAGAGACCACGTGGAAGATGAGGCTGGAAAGACAAACAGGACTCACACTGTGGAGGGATTTGAAGGCCACGCTAACAAGTGTGGACTTTATTTTGTAAGCAAGGGAGTTCCCGTGGAGCTCTTCTCGCAAGAAAATGACGGGATCAGGGTTGAACTGTGGCAAGATTAGGCCAACGTGTAACGAGCTCGGCGGTGTGCCAACTGTGTTCTGTGGACTCAGTGTTTCCTCCTGTCTGACAGACTTCTCAGAAGTGGTGGCCCACTTCCCTCACCTCTAAGTGCTCTCTCTTTCCTTGGCTTCTGGGAAACCACAGTGCTCATTTACACCCCCTGCTTCCGCAGCCCCCTCCCTGTCTCCTGTGTCACCAGGGCCCTTTTACCCAGTCCTGTGCTGAGCTTAATTATAGCCTACACCTGATCACTCAGCCCAGGCCTCCCCTCGGAGCCAGACCCATCTATCCAACTGCCTCCGTGACAGCTCCTCCCCAACGTGAGGAAGTGTCTTTAATTCATGTCCCCCAACTCCCCTCCCACCTCACCTCTTACTGGTCCGTTTGGGCCATTCCTCCATCGAGGGAGGACACCACCATTCATCCTCTGGACAATCTCAGAGATATCCCGAAAACCATTTCTCACTCTCACTTCCAGCCCGTCCGCAAGTCCCCTCCATCTTGCTTCCCTGACATCTGTCAGAACCTTTCCATTCTCCCCATCATTTTCAGGGTTCTCCTGGGTTAAAGTCACGCTACTTTTTTTTTTTTTTTTTTGGAACTGGGATCACTCCAAACTGGTCTTTCTGCTTCCATTGGACTCTCTCCGCACAGTGGCTGGAGGCATCGTTTCAAACATGGCGCTGACAGTGTCAGTATCGTCCCCCTGGGAAACCTCTGCGGTGGCTCCTGAGCCTTGTCTTCTGTTGTTTAGGGAGACTGAGTCCACATACCATCCATGGGGCTGTCTTACAGCGACCAGGGCAGTGACATGGAGTCCATGCAGAATGGTGTGGGGCCACCACCTCTCTTGAGTCCCAAACACTTCCATCACCTCAAAACAGAACCCCACAGTCTGTAAGCAGTTTGGCCCCGTGTCCCCTTCTCCCCCAGCAGCGGCCACCGCCCTCCTGTGTTCTGTCTCCATGAACTGACCGAGTCTGGTTATTTTATTGAAATGGAACCGTCCGCTGTGCAGCCTGTTGTGTCTGCCTTCTGTCCCTCAGCGTCGTGTGTGACAAGGTTCACCCAGGGTTCATCTTGCAGCAAGCCTCACGCGTCAGTCGTTGGTTTGGTTTGCTGTTGAATGACTAAATCAATCGTTTTCCATTGTGGGGACACTCTTACTGCCTTTGGTTCGTGACTCACCAGTTGGTGGATGTTTGGGGGAGTGTCAACCGTGAACAGCTTAAAAAAAAATACCCCGCCTTTAATGCTTAAACATATCAACTACAGAAAGGATCGTTTTAAAACTGTACAAATGAGCATAATTGAAACCTGAAACCCGACCAAACTGGCTGCCATGGAGTCGATGCTGACTCATGGTGAGCCGAGAGCACAGGACAGAAGGGCCCCTGTGAGTTTGTCAGGCTGCAGCTCTCTAGGGGAGTAGAAAGCACCAGCTTCTTCCAGAGGAGCAGCGGGTGCTTTCAAACCGCTGACTTTGCAGCCAGGAGCCCAATGGATAACCACTAGGCCCTCAAGGGCTTCTGCACCGAAACCAAGTCCAATGAAAACAGCCAGAACGGAGCTGTGCCAGGGAGCCAGTGCCTGACTTCTCCCCAACAGCACAGCCTCCTCTCTCCGTCTGCTGGACCGACCATCCCGACTCTGAAAGTGCACACGGTCATCCCTAAGTGGCGTATTTCAGCCTGGCCTGGTTTTGTTGTTGTTTGTCTTTACTTGGATGCCTGCAGGACCTCTTTTAAGCTTGAGGTTCTCTTTCTCCTTTTCTTCCCCTTTCCCAAAGTATTTCTCCTGCTGGGTTCCTTCCTGCCCCCCCTCCTCCCCCGCCTTCTTATTCTGTTGTTGTTGTTTTAATAGGACTTTATTGTGTTTTAGGTGAACGTGTCCCAGCAGAACATGTTCCTACCTTTAAGAACACATTCCCAATTTTGAGACCAGTGACCTTGCCGGCTTCTCTCTCCACTCCCCCATTCCAGCCCAGGTTTTGTGGGTTTTCACAAAAGTGGAAAAACCTTCAGGCCACCACCAATCGACCATGCTGAACAGGGTCAGGCCCCCATTCCTAGTTCCTGGAATCTTGGTACTATTTTAAATTTAATTTTGTCTTGTTGTCGTGAAGAAGATACACAAGAAAGCATATAGCAGCTCAAATGTTTCTGCATGCAGAGCTGAATGATGCCGATGGTTTTCTTCAGGTTCAAATAAGTCCTATGGACTCTCAAGAGAGAGATTCAAGAAAAATGACTGACACCATCGTGGGAACAAGTGAGACCAGTTTCAGTGCTGTGAGTCAGATGTTAAGCTGGAAGCTCTTCCTAAACTGTGCAAGCTTCTGGGACCAGAAAGCAGGAAACCAAAGCAGAGACCCCAGGCTGGTGGATGCCGGCAGCTCAGGCCTGTGACTGGCAACGTCGAATGAATCCAAGGTCAGTAGGCTCTCATAGCTCCTGTGGCCAGCAGGCAATATGGCAGGCTACTTATAGCTCCTAGGGCTGTCAGGCAACATAGCAGGCCATTGGCTCAAGACCAGAGATTGAGGGAACCAATACAGGGGTCTACAGAGCTGACCTATATGAATCCCAACTATGTGGATCCCCACCCCCTGGAAGAATGCTCTTCAGAAGACAGCACTGAAACTACAGCTTGGGGAGAGGGGCATGTCTGATCTGAGCACACAGGAGAGACGAAGAGGGAAGGAGAATGAGTGGAACATATCCTGGCCCACAAAGCCCGGAGGACAATATTCCTGCTTAGAGCAGCCAATGCACAGAGAAGACCACAGGACCGGCCCAACACAAGACACTATGTTCCTCACTGAACCACAGTCCTGGGGGGGACAATACTGGAAACAATGCAGAAATCGTACCCGATCTGACCCCATCACACTGGGTGAAACACTAAGGGCGTGCAACCGAGCAGCACGGGGAGCAAAGTGTTGAAGTCCCTGGGGATAGACTTTGGGGACAGAGTGTGACACCCCCTCAGACTCAACTGGAAAACAGTCCTCACGGTCAGACAACAGACCTGGAACTATTATAGCCTTTTCCTTTTTTGGCATTGACTTTCTTTCTTGTTGTTGTTCTTGGTTTTGTCTTCCTTTGTTGTTTTGGTTGACTTTGCCTTGTTTTTGCATTCTACATGTCCATCTAGATAAGATAAACAATTTGGAGAAAAAAACAATGGGGCAGACAGTTCCTGGGGGGGGGGGACACAGAAAGGGGAAGTGGGAGAAAGGAAGGGGGTATGTCAACCAACCCAGGGACAGGGGAACAACAAGTGAACTAAAATTGATGGAGAGAAGGACATAGGATGCCAAGTGGGGCTTAATCAAGGGCAATGTAACAGTGAGGAATCACTGAAACCCGAATGAAGGCCAAACATGATAGTGGGATAAGAGGAAAGTAAAACGAAATAAAGGAACAAACTAGAAAGCAAGGGGCATTTACAGAGTTCTAAATACAGGGATGTACATATGTAAATATATTTTTATATAACAATAGGGAAATGAATCTATATCCATATATTTATATGTTAAGTATTAAGGTAGCAGATGGACATTTGGCCTCCACTCAAGTCCTCCCTCAATGCAAGAACACTTTGTTCTAACAATCTGGCATTCTGTAATGCTCACCTCCCTGACACAATCACTGAAGACAAAATGGGTGCATAAGCAAATGTGTTGAAAAAGCTGATGGTGCCTGAACTATCAAAAGATAGCATCTGGGGTCTTAAAGGCTTGAAGATAATCAAATAGTCATCCAGCAGAGAAGTCACAAAGCCCACATGGAAGAAGCATACCAGCCTGTGTGATTCTGAGGTGTCAATGGGATCAGGAATCAGGTATTTTAGACTCAGAACAAAATCATATCAATGTGAATTTGGGGAGGGGGGATGGAGTGGAGACAAAGACTGGAGTAGAAGGAGAATGTTTGAAACGGATGATGGTAACCATGTGTATAAATGTGCTTGACACAATGGATGGGTGGGTGGATTGTGATAAGAGCTGTAAGAGACTCCAATAAAAGTATTTAAGAAACAAACAAACAACAAACAAACACACAAAAAATACACCAGAGATTGAGGCAATCGATGCAGGATCTGGGGCAGCAAGAAGAAGAAAGCTCTCAATAGCGTGTACTTAAATATCCAACAGGCTACAACCCAAGGAGTAATTGAGCAGATATCACCATGGAGTTAGAAGGCATTAGAGGGGAGGCCTTAACTGGTAACCCACTGAGAATGCTGGCCTCACCCTGTAGACACAGGATGTAACTATCACCACCTGTAAGACCTTCCTTGGTCTGATCCCTACCAAATACCTCCAGTCTCCTCTCCCACTGCACTGTTTTTCCTACTATGTCAATCAAACCAGCCTGATCTCTCTCTCTCTCTCTCTCTCTCTCTCTCTCTCTCATACACACACACACACACACACACACACACACACACTCTCTCATGCTCTGTCTTCCTTCCCTGACCTTGTGGAAATTCTCCATCAAAACCTCTCCCAGAGTCCTTCTCTTTGTCCTCTATCACGCGGGGAGGGTTTCCCCTGGGTTGTTGGGCTATGATACCACTCATGACAGTGTTGAGATAAGCCTGCTTTTGTTCACCATTGCCCCTCCACCGTCCAGCTGGGTGCCTGGCACGTGGCACGTTTTCGATTAGAAGTGTGTGCACTGCTGCCCTGGGAAACAAAGGAGAAGAGACTGGATCTGGAGACCGGGGCTGAGGGGTCTTGATTGGTTCCAAGGGGAGACCAGACACAGGGGGGATAGAAGGTGGTGCCTGGGAGAGTGGAGAAGCAAAGGGAAGAGAGTGGCAACTGCGCCAGGGGCCTCTGCCCACCCTAGAGTCCATGCCGCAGGAGCCAGGCCTGGGCTGAGATGAGTGGAGAAGCTCTGGGGTCCAATCACTCCCACTCGGGGCCACTGGGGCTGAGCTAAGTGGAAACAAATGTTCCCTGGCGTTTCCCCAGCCCAGTCCTGGTGGGTGGGCAATGGCCCTTCCTCTTCACCCCTGCTTCCCCTCTTCATTCCTCTCCTTCTGTTCTTTTTCTCTAGGATTGGGGGCATGGATTGGGGTGTGAAGTGAGAAAGATGTGAGGCACGTGGGCTCACGGCTGAGGTAGGAGGTCCCTTGGACAGTCAGTCCCAAAGTCCCTGGAGGGAACTTAGGCTGCATGGCAGGGGTCCAGCTGGCTAAAGTTGGGAATCAGGCATTCAAGCTCCCAGCCTTAGAAAGGCAGATTCTGATGAGCTCTTGACTTCAGGTGGGCTGGAGGGAAACGCGTGGAGAAATAGAGGGAGAAGACAATTCTGGATCTGTGTGGATCTCTCTCTCTCTCTCCCCCTCTCCCCCTCTTCCTTTCTTTCCATGTCTCTGGAGGATTGGTTATCCTTCCTCAGTCCTCCTGGGAGCCAGATACCCAGGGCCCTCAGGAATTCTCCAGCCCTGTGCACTACCCTAAGGGGATGAGAACTAGGTCCCTCTGTCCAGAGAAGGAAGGCGGGAAGGGAGGAGGGGAGGAGGAAGGGAGGTTACTGGGAGGGGAAGGGTCACAGGCCTAAATTCCTGGGCTCCTGCAGCTTCAGTCTTTGGGAGAAACAAAGAAGCAGAGAAAGTGATTGAGACAGACTCAAACAGAAGGAGCACAAATTATGGAGATAGAAGAGACTTGAAAAGACACACAAAAGACAGTGAGAGAGAATCCAAAAGAGACAGAGGGTTAGGCTTTGCCTGCAGCAATTCTGATGTTATCTATCTCCAGCTGCCTCTCTCCCCCCTCCACAGACCCCACCTCTGCTCCTTCTTCCTTCCAACCCCACAGCCAGACACCCATCTCTCCCCTCTGCCGCCTCCGCCTCCGCCTCCTCTCTAGAGTCTGGAGTGGAGTTAACAGGTTCAAAAGACCTTAAGTCCAGCATTGGAGAAAGTGGTGGAGGGCTTAGCTTCCAGGGGACCAAGAGAAGGGGACTGACCCTGCTTCTTCCCATTCCTGCTGTCCATTCTGGGCTGCTGAGTTCTCTCCAATTCCAACCACTTAGGGACACATTCCTCTGTAGTGTGTGTGTGTGTGTGTGTGTGTGAGAGAGAGAGAGAGAGAGAGAGAGAGAGAGAGAGAGAGAGAGAGAGAATGAATATCATGATTTATCTTCTGGTGCCTCTGCTGGGATCTCCCAAGTCCTACTCTGTGAGAAGTCTTCTAACATTAATGGCAATGGACTGAAGCCTCCCAGGACATCCAAACTCATCCATCTGAAGGTTTGGGGACATTTGAATGGAAGTCATTGCCCCTGCTCTGCCCAGGTGCAGAGTCAGAGAGAGATTTTGAAAGGACAAGAGGGTTTGGGGACAGAGGCTGGCCCCGAGAGTTCCGGATCCAGGAGTTGTGCCCATCACAGATTCCAGCCTGTCCTGCCCAACACTTCTTCCGGCACTCCTGGGCCAACTGTCTTTGGAATGAGATTCTGGGGGAAGGACAGAGACTTAAGGAGTCCAGGGGCGGCACATATTTCTGCAAGCTCTGGCCAGAGTGAGAGCGGCAGAAGGGGTGGGGCGGGCTGTTCGTGTTTGTAGGAAAGGTGGGGGGTGGGGGCAGAAGGCCGCCTGCGGGGGAGAAGGCTTCTTGGCAAACGCCCCAGTTTCCTGAGCTGATCCCTGCTCCCTGCCACTGCTCCCAATTCTGTTGTTTCAATAACATCATTTTTATCCACCCCACAGAGAGGCTATGTCTGGAGGGGGGTGGGGGTGAGGGGCAGGTCTAGGCCATGGAGAGAGGCTGGGGTCTGAAGGCAGCTGGGACCAGACTTGGGGTGCTTCTTCCTCAGGCATAGGCAGGGCGGTCCCGGAGCCCAGGTCCCCTGATGACAAAGACAAATACATTAAAATTCTTGCCTCGGAGAAGAATGCAGGATAGAGAGAGCATTTCATAATCTGCAATAACAGTAGCGGGGTGGGGGCAGGGGGCTTGTTACACAAGCAATGGCTTCCTGGGGGCTGGTTGTTGACCACCTGCAGCCCCCCTCCCCCGCAACCCCCAGGGCCCCCCTGTCATCTGTTGGGTGCCATCTGGCTTGAGTGTGCACTCCACCTGGGTGCGCCTGTGGATGCAAGTGCCCCGCTTGGCACTGCCCTGCAGAAGCAGGGACTAGGCACAGAGCTGATCTGTGTGGGCATCTTGGTGCTGCTAAAGGTTAAAGGTATGTGTGTGTGTGTTGGGGGGAGGACAGCTCTGGGTCCACCCTCCTCCTGGCCCTTCCTTTTCTTCCCTGCTGGGTGTCCCACCCCCACATCAAGTTCTGGGAACCCAGCACTTCCAGAGCTGCACTCCCTGGTCCAAGGGCCCTCCAGGTGTGCCCTGGGAGGCAGTGCTCCATTTCCATCCTGCTTGGTCATCATTCTTATCTCACATCTGTCTGTCTCCGAGAGTAAAGCAGCCATGGTCACAGAGCTTCAAACTGAGCTACTTGTCCTCGCGCTGGGAGGCTCAGGATCCCACCTTTCCTCCCTGTCTCCCTATTGTAAGGGTGAGTCTCTCTTGCTGTGGCCTCCCTGCCTGATCTCAATGCTCCCCAAACATTCACAAGCTGTCGTCCCACCCCTCAAGTGTCTGCTACCGCAAGTTTGAGGCCTCAGTCTATCCTTCACACCCCACGATTGACTCCCTTAAAAGAGGGTGGCTATACTCCCATACTCCTTGATGGGGGAGGAGGCAAGAGTTTGGCCCCTGCTGTGGAATGCCCCCTCCACCTGTCCTTCGGCACCCCTGCTGCTTGGTTGGGGGGGGGGTTGTTCTGCACAGGCTAGAAGAGCAGGACTACCCGCCCTGCTGCCAGCTCACTCGGCGGGTGATGAATGGAGCTGTCCCTCCTCCCCACAAGGCCTTTGATCTCCCTTCCTTGGGGAGGGGGTCAAGGGGCATCAAAGACATTTTTGTGGCGTTAGAGGATCTGATAAACGCCATCTCACCTGCAGCTCGCTCCCCTACCCCCTATGCCCAGGCTAAGTAGAGGGGGAAATTGAGGCAGGAACCACCGGCACAGACACGAGAGGCCGGTCGGAGTGGGCGACCTCGGAGGTGGAGTTGGGCGCCATCAACTCCCCCTCCCCTTCTTTAGGAGGCCGCTGCTCGCGCCCTCCATCCGCTCACTCCCGTGACCCAGTGTCCGTGGTCGAGAGTGGCTGGTCCTGCAGTCCAATCTCCCCGCCATGGACGCGGGTGGGAGCGGCGGGACAGCTGGGAGCGGGGAGGTCAGAGCGGAGGCCCCGGGCCGATCCTTACAGACTCTGCAGACGCTGAGGAAGGGGCATCGGAGAGGCGGGGCCGGAGGAGGTGACCCCTGCAGAACCCCGCCGGCAGCAGATTTCGACCTCCCTTCTGCCCAGCTCCTCGCGCCCCAGGCCGCCTTTCTCCCCGGTCCCCCGCGCCAGCATCTGCCTCCGCACCGCCCCCCAACTCCCTCATTCCTGGGAAGTTTTCTCTCTTTACAGTCAACAAACCTGTCAAACTTCTCCCCTCCCAGCCCGCCCCCCAGCCCGCAGCGCCTCTGCCTTTCTCCCCTTGCCCCTCTCCACCCTAGTACCCCGCCCCTCCCGGCCCCCCGAGTCCCGCGGCGGGGGCGGCGGGGGCGCGCGGTCTGGGGGCGGCTGGGCGAGGGGGCGCGGCAGGCGGGTCCCGCACCCCTTGGCGCACGGCCCCGCCCCGGGACCCTGCGCCCGCCCTCCGTACGCTCTGCGCCCGCCGCCCCGGGGCGCACGGCTCCCTCGGAGAGTCCCGCCGCCCGACTGTCGCAACTGCCACCCCCACGGCTCCCCTGCCCCCCGCCCCCGCTCGGCCCGCTCCCTTCCACCCCCGCCCCCGGCTCTGATTTCTTCTCCCGAGCGAACTCGGCAGGAGACAGGCGCTGGCTGCCCCGCGCGCTCCCCGCCTCCGCCGCGCCCTCCAGGCCGGGGATGGGCCCCCCCGCCGCCGCCGTCCGAGCCGTCGCCTCCCGGCCGCCGCCGCCGCCACCGCCGCCGCTCTCGCCCTGACGCCCGGGCCCGGCGCGCGCCGGCTCGGCCCGCCTCGCCCCCTGCCCGCGCCCGCGCCCGCGCCCGCGCCCGCGGGCCCTCGAGCGGCCACCATGCTGCCGCCCGCGCCTGCCCGCCCCGGGCTGCTGCTGCTGCTGCTGCTGTGCCCCGCGCACGTCGGCGGACTGTGGTGGTGAGTGCGCGCCGCGCTCCGGGGCCAGACCCCTGCGCCGGGAGGGGGCTCGGCGCGCGCCCCGCTGCTCCGGGATCTACCTGTGCGCCCTGGCCAGGTGCGTGCCGCTCCCCTCCCGCGGCCGGCCAGGGGCGCTCCTCCACTGCCACTCGGATCTTCCTAAGTGCCGGGCAGGGGCCAAGGGGTATTCCGTGGTGGCCGCCGCCGCCCCTCGCGCTCCTTCCAGCGCGGAAAGGACCGCGGCGAGAGCTGGGGTGATCTGGAGTCCGGGCTCAGAAGGCAGCGGAGTGTGGGGTGGCCCTGGAATAAGGGGAGGAGACTGGATTTGGGGAAAGAGGGACAAGGTGAGGAGTCGCAAGGCAGGAAGGACAAACAGCCGTCCCTCCCCAACCCTCCAGCTTCTCTCCGGGTTCCTTCGGGGAGAAAGAGTATATAAAGGGGAAACTGAGTCAGGACTCCGGCTTGCTTGAGCTCCCGGTCCCCGAATAAGGAAGACGCAGAAAGGCAAGAGAGAGGTCCAGCCCCCTCCCCCGGTCCTTCCAGGCGTGGACTAAATGTGCAGCCCGAGAGGTCCGGGACTTGGGAGGGGACTGGTTTGAGGGAGGGAGGCTCGGTCAGGGAGGGATGGGGGCGTCTTCCCAGCGTTGTCTGGCGGACCTGGCTCTGGGCCTCTGGAGCCGACACCTGGACGGCGAAGGGTGCGGGAAGCCCGGAGTGGGCGGGGGCGGGGAAGGTGGAGGTGGACGCCGTGCTGGGACCGTTCGGAGACCAAATCCCCAACACTTCTTTTCCCCCCTCCCTCTCGGACATCTCCGGAGCTGAGACAACCCGCCCGGAATAGTTTAGAGTTTGGAGAGGAGGGACTAGGACCAGAGCGAGAGAAGGGACCAGCCAATCATAATAAGGAAGGGCTTGATAATTTGCATATTGCGACGTCATTGGCTGGAATCTGCACCCTCTGCTCCTCCTCCGCCCCCTGGATTTGGAAGGCGGGTGGGGCAGGCAGACCCCGGTGCTCTGGGGAGATAGCAGGCAGATGCCCACACAGGGAGCTGCTGGCCGCGGTCCCTCTTCAATAATTGGGAGAGATGCCCCTCGGGGGCCTGCCAGTGAGGGGGCAAATCGAGAACGGCCCCAGATTTCTGCTACAGACCACACATCTGGAATAACAACTTTAAAATTAGACAGACCTGCGAGGTGGCGCTAAGCAAGTCTTTCCCCTTTCCCCTCCCCCCGCCCCCCAATGGCTGAACAGCAAAATAGGGATAGCAGAATTGAGGAAGAAGACCTACACGGGATCTGACAGGAGGAGGGGCTCAATACATGTTGTCAGCCCCCTCCTCAAAACCTCAGGTTCCCCACAAGGATCTACTCTCACAGCTGAAAAGGGCATTTGTTCAAATGTAGAACCCAAGGTCCCAAGCAATGTGTGGTGTCTCTCTTCTCTCTGCCCCTGTCCCCCAATACAATACACCTTCCTCCTGGTGCCCTTCCTCATGGTGGCCGCATCCTTTCCAACTATTTAAATGGCTCCCATCCTTCCTATTGAAACACCACTCCTTTAAGAAATGGCCTTCTCTTCTCTGGAAGCCCAACACCATCGTGTGCCAGGCAACGATTAGTCTAGCATCAGAGGCTTTATCTTTAGGCCCAGACACACCTCCCCCCATACCTCCCCCAACCCATCAGCAGGAGCTGGGGGTCCCTTTGGGGAATGTTGTTGGGTGGGTGCACTCCCCTTTCTGAGAACCTATGGGGGTTCCTTTGCCTGGGGTGTGATTGCCAAGCCAAGCGGGAGAAGAAGGGCTGGTCTTGCAAACTGACCCTGGACCTGGGAAGCAGGGGGTGGGGGAGGAGGGGAGGAGGGCAGGTGTGGGAGAACACAGGAGCCTTCATGGCCACAGCTGCATGGGGAGCCAGCCAGGTGAAGAGTGAGGGGCTGTGGCGATAAGGTGTCCACACAGAGAGCCTGCCTCTCCCGCCCCCCCCCCCACTCTCCTTTATCACCCAGCTTCCTTTAAGAATTGGTGACTGCTTACCCTCCTGCCTGTCTCCCCCTCCCCACCCCACCCCCCATCTCTCTTCTGCCACTGCCCATCCATCCCACTTCTGCAGAAAGGGTTTGGGCCAGAGGCCTGCAGGTCACATCCGGCTGTCTAGGACAGACTTGCTCGCCCCTTCTCAGGGATGCCAGCCAGGCTGCAGCTCCAGTGGTGCCCAGGAAAACAGCTGGACCCCCAACAGCTAGGGCAGCCCTTTCTGAAGTGCCAGCAACCGACAGGCTGGGGCCAAAGAAGACCCCAGGACTACTGGATGGATCAGCAGTCCTGTTAGAGTGGAGGGTCCTGGAAAGGAGTGACCCATGCTGAGGAACCAGCTCAGAGACCTAGCTCCAGGTTCCAGAGAAGTTACCTTCCACCTCCCTCCTCCCTCCCTCTCCTTCCCCCAATTGCCTGCTTTCTAAGGTCTGCCTCAGGCCCCTCTGCCTGGCTCTCCGGTCTGTAGCTGTATCTTTGTGAATCTTGGATTCTAGGACACTGGCCAGGCCTCTTGAGGTCCTTTTGTCCAGCCCACTGCCTCAAGGCCACCTGGTCTAGCTTCCGACCCTGGCAGACCTCCTCTGGAGTGTGAGGCAGAGGGAGGCTATGACTTCCTGGTCACCCGCTCCCA
>PVJH01009050.1:41607-81524 GCA_004026705.1 Nesogale talazaci | reverse complement strand
AAGAGCAGGCGCCAGACAGCCCCAGAACCTCACCGTCTGGACGTGGACGCACCTCCTCTGGATCCCGCAACAGCGGACATCGGGGACCCAGTGTCAGTCACACCAGTGACAGTGAAAGCCAGTCCGGAGACTCAGACCATCCATCAGCCGCCGGTCACACGCAGGCTGGGGCCAGCCAGGGACGCCAGCAGCAGAGGTCAGGTGGCGGATCTGGGGGACGTTCCCCTCACAGACAGGATATTGTCTCTGAAGGGGCAGATTCCCAAGGCAGAAGTATACACCAATCTGGCAATTATGCTTTTTATTCTTTGAGCTCTGATATACACAACCATGGTTCTCATCAATGTTCTAGACATGGAAGCTACGGTAATACAGATTATTACTATGGTAAATCTGGATATGGGCAGGGCAAGGATGGGATATTTACACATAGTTCCCATCCTGTGGAATACAGGGATAGACCATTTAGTGAACAACCAAGCCAATGTGGACACCATTACATCAGATCCTGTATACCAGGGTGTAGTAGATTTGACACATTTAGCCACTCAAATGACAATACAAAGCACCTCGGTTTTGGTTCATCGTCAAGATACTATTATGATGAATGAGCATCTAATGCTTGATATATTTTCTCCAAGACCTTTTAAGTGACCAAAAACATATCGTATAAAAATCATATTTCATCATACTTTCTGGGAGGTTATTTCCCCCATCATTTTATCATATATCACATCCTGTTTCACTTCTTCACTTGGTAGCTTTTTTGGTGGAGGTATTATCATACTCTCTCATAAATGGTGGGTGGGAAAAAGTCATATAGAGGATAGTATAGGACTCTGTGTGACCATTTAGGACTGGGTTTCAGGTAATGGTTTTCTCCTTTAAAAATTAATTTCAGAACTTCTACAATTTAATGCTTCAATCATTTCTAAATTATCCAAAGCATCAGAAATGCAGGATCAAAGTCCCCAAATCAAAGTTGCTATGTTAACATGAAAGTTCAAAATATTTGCTCTTTTATTCCTCTGTTAAAATTCTGTTTTATTCTACATGCACCGGTTTCAATTCAAGCATAAAGTATCCAAAGCAATAAGATTTTGTGAAATTGGAAATAAATAATTGATTATAAAACATTATTGTCTTCTTTATGCTTATTTCTTAGACATTCCCAAATGACTTACTTCCTATGGTCTTCTATACCTGACCAAATGGTCATTTATCATACTTAAGTGATAAGGTATTAAAAAAACACAGAATCCAGTCAAAATCCACACTGCTGAAACATAGTCTTTCCATATAATCACAATGCCGATGAAAAAAGGTTGCTTAAATAGGATCACCTTCATCATGGTTCTCAAACAACATGTTAAAGTGACATAGCCAAGTCAAACCCAGAACAAGAATTATTGACTATAGATCCTTATGCCAAAGACACTTGGAAATCCTTGCCACAGGTCAGTGATGGCAGCAAGGCAGACCAAAACCCAGCTCCACTCCATTGAGGAGATTCCCATTCACAGCAGCCCAGACGGGGCAGAAGTGTCCCTGTGGGTTTCCAAGTGTGCTCTCTTTCTCACAGAAAGGCTTGTAGTTTTGCACTGCTAACCGGGCCATGAGCAGATCAACTTGTAACCCCTATGCCACCAGGATACCCTGACAGGTAGTTGTGATCACATATCCTCAGACGAATCAAGAAAGAAAATGACTCTTGGTCTGGAAGGCAAACACATCTACCTTTGTGGTTTGGGCACAGAGATAAAAGAGAGACACAAAGAGTAGTAAAAAGGTGGAGAAGATTCTACCAACACAAGTAATATCTCTGGGGCAAAATGACGCCAAAGGTTTGTGCTCTAGAATGTGCTGGAGTTTTCCTTTGATGCAGAGGGGTCTATGCCAGTGGATCTCACCCTCCTGAATGCCCTGACCCTTTCGTACAGTTCCTCGTGTGGTAATCACCCAAGCATAATATTGTTTTCATTGCGACTTCATAACTGTGATTTTGCTACCGTTATGAATTGGGTGACCCCTGTGAAAGCGTCATTTGACCCCCCCCCCAAAGGGGTCGAAATCCACAGGCTGAGAACTGATGGTCTATGCAGATGAGTAGAAAGCACAGATAACCTCCACCGAAATAGCAATTCGATCTCAAAGCAATCTACTGTGAGTTGACTAATACACTAACAACAGTAAGCTACCTTTCGGGGACTTTTCCTTGGATAAATCAAGATAGATGAAATTGTCAACAGTCAAATGATCCCCAAGGAGGGCAGGAGCTGAACAGAAACAACAAAAAAGATGTTTTTTTCTAATAAGCCTCAAGTAATATTATTTCTGTTCTTTTTTTAACTTGATGCTAGATAAAGTTTTATGAGTTACTAGTAATTAAGATGAAGTGATTAAGTGCAGATGAGTCCTAATTGTGCAATCCTAACAATAAACGTGTAAGAAAATTGGCCTTGTGTAAGTACGACCTTAATATGAAATCATTGTTCATGTGCATATGAAGCTATCTTCAAAAATTCATTCAGTTGCTCATTTACCCATCATTAGTTCATTATAAAAGAATAAATATCACCAAGTAATCCTATAACTTAAATTCTAGATTTTACCTTATTCATATCCATCATTGGATAAAGAAAATAAGAAAGGTAAATTAATTTGCTCGAGAAGAGCCCCTAAGTTAGTGAAAATATCTCTACACTCAAACAGTATTTTTTTCGCAACTCTGTGGTATCTCCCGTTGTTTCATTTTCATTTTACCAAAATTCATGCTTATTTATCATATAAGCAGAAAGAAGTATCGTCCACCCACATCTAAGCAAGTGAGCAAGACTTAAAGACGCTACTTTGTCTTTATTGGGATTTTTATTGTTGTGTCCGAGGATATACTCTTTTCTATGAAATAGCCCATGAAGACACTTCGGTGCCTTAATATGGGCAACAATTTTATTTATTCAAAACAATCATAATCTCTAAAAACATAAAATACAATGAATAATACAATTGTATTAGTTACCCCAAATATCTGAATTCTTAGGGCGTGAGAATTGAGACTAATTTTCCCTTAGATAGCACAAGCATCTTCTCACTTCCCAACAAAACACGGACAAGCTAATAGAACACTACCCATGTTCTAGATCTTATATCTCATAAAAAGAAGGGAAAGAAGATGCATCTAGGTGTCATTTATCCCAGTCTTTTAAAAAATGCTACTAGACAAGAAAAAAAAATACTGTTGCAAAAGCCCAAAGTATTGCTGACACAAAGTTTTTTTTTAATTAGGAAATAAATATTCCCTGATTGTATCTAATAAGGCAAAAATTTTCATACTCAAGTAGAAAGACTTCTATCTCTCTCTGGCAGTAAGACTTAGAATATCAGTTCAATTTAATATTTTCAAAATTAAACTTTGTTGCAGTCAGAACTGAGGTCTTTCCTTTTGATTACCAGACACAATAGCTCCTAGGAAAATAAATCAGCTCCTTCATAACAAAAAAATATATATGTAAATAATCGCCTACTAGTGAATTTCAGGGACTGAACATGGGATGAGGTAGCACTTGAAATTGCAATGACCAAAGTGACCACTTGCTCTCTAGGTTATTCACAGATGTGGCCCTGTTGGAGCTGTGAGTTGGCGGGTCCAAGTTCTCTCTGTGGGAGAAAGACAGGGTTTTCCCAGCCCATAAACAATTAACAGTCTCAGAAACTCACAGAGGAAGCTCAGTCCTGTCCTATAGAGGCACTGTAAGTCTATATCAATTCAATGGCAGGGAATCCGGAGGTGCTCTTTTCTTTTTGACACACAAGGTCGGTGGTTCAAATTCATCAACTACTCCATGGGAGAAGGTCAAGGGTGTCCAACTCACCTTAGAAACCCTCCTGGCATGAGTCGAATTCGATTCAATGGCGATGAGAGTGTGAGCAGACATGAAGCAAAATCGAATAAATTATAAGAATATATTATGCTATGATCAAAGTGACTCAGTTACTAGAAGTAAAGCTGTGGTCTATAATTTAGAAAATAATATATAGAGATTCCAATAAGCAGTCGTAGGGGGGTCTACGGGTTAGGCAAGGCTTGTGATTCTAATTTGCCAGCCACTGTGAAAGGAAAATGAAGCTCTCTGCTCCTGAAAAGACTTGAAATCTCAGAAACACTTTATAGAATCACTATCAGTTAGAATCAATTTGATGGCAGTGAGTTTGGTTTGGCTTTATGATTTCCTGTCAGAATGAAATAGTTTCAAGCTCTTTGGTGGACATCCATTTCTATTGCTCTTCCTTTCTGATATCTTGTTCCAATCTTCTTGAACCTTTCCCAACATATCATTTAAGGAAGACTTGATAACCTGTAGCAGTAGATACCTGGGCACTAGTTTAGAGTGTAAAACACATTTTTGCACATCTCCTAAAAATAGTATGCTGACCGTGTTTAGTTGACTAGAATCTAGATAGTGTGGTTATTGTCTGTATGTTTACATGATCTTACTTCATCCTCTAAATAGAAGAAAAATATTAATCATTTAATTGTCAGACTCTGTACCAGATGCTAAGGAACTATAGTGGCATATTTGATTACCCATTGCAAGGTCAATAGTTTGGTATTTTATTGTTTTTTTTCACTGAGCAGAAATCTCATTATATTATTTTTTTCATAATGACTTTTTTTAAAAAATCATTTTATGAGGGGTTCATACAACTCTCATCACAATCCATACATCCATCCATTGCACGTCAAGAACATTTGTAGACTTGTTGCCATCATCATTCTCAAAACATTTTCTTTCCTCTAAAACCCCTGGTATCAGCAACTCATATTTCCCCTCCCTTCTAGCTTCCCCCTCCCCCATGAATACTTGATAACTTATAAATTACTATTATTTTGTCATATCCTATGCCATCGGCGCCACACCAGTACAGAGTGGTCAGCCCTTTGCTGGTGGTCAACTGCATGTCCCATGTCCAGGTCTCCATTTCTGCCCTGTATTGTCATCGTTCGCTACAGGTTCCAAGTGGATTTGAGGAGGAATATATTACAGGGAGATTAAACAGATTTTAGAAGTCTCTTCATGGTGCAAACAGCTAAAATGTCCAGCTTCTAACCAAAAGGTTGAATGTTCAAACCCATCCAGAAGCAACTTCAAAAAAAAGCCTGGGAAACTACTGCTGAAAAATCAATCATGGACAAGCCTAAGGAACACTGTTCTACTCTGACACACATGAGGCTGCCGTGAGTTAGAGTGAACTGACAACTGTTCCTTCAGTGTTTTCTACAAATAACAAAGATAATAAAAACCAAAGTAGCGTCACAAAACTGAGAGTAGTTCGGCATAACTAAGATATAAGACAGATATGAGGAATATGACGCAAGGTGATTCTAGAAATATAGGAACCAGGTTAAAAAAAGGGCCTTGTAAACCAGGCTTACCATTTTGGTCTCTAGAATCCAACAGGAGATATCATGAAAGAGTTTTAAGCAGAGACGTCACATAATCAGATAGGCATTTTAAAAAAGACTATTTTGATGGGAAGACAGGAAGAGGATGAGACCAGACAAGTAATAAGAATACTAGTTAAGAGACTAATGTAATAGCTAGGTAAAATTGTGTTAGGAGTCACATATTAGTTTCCTAATGCTGCTATATTGAGCACACCACAAGTGGATGGCACTAACAAGAACCACTATTCACTCATACTTTAAGAAACTCAGGACATCCGCTCTGGGGGAAAGGTTTTCTCTGTGTTGACTCTGAGGGAAGGTCATGATCTCCTTTAAAATCTTGGAACATTGCCTTCTCTTTTGCCGTCACTCATCCCTTGAATCTAGGAGGTTCGGAGCACAAGGATCCTACATCCACACTTCACTCCCTTCCCTTATTTATTGGTGAGAGGCAGGCCTTCCTTCTCTACTCACTTCTCTCTCCTCTTATGGCTAAAATCAAAGGAGATGCGAACCACAGCCCCAGAGCATCCAGGTGTATCCCACCCTACAATGGATTGCTTGATCACAACAGATGCTATTTGGGAGCCATTATGTAACTGCCAAATCACTAGGAATCATAGCCCAGCCATGGTGGCACATATTTCGAGGAGACACATTTCTATCCATGACAGGTCAGTCAGGATCAAGAGGCACAGAATGCCAAAGACATGACTGAGATCAAATGTGGTAGTTGTATAAGAGGAAAGAGTCTTTGGTGATCTGCCAGATGTGTGACGGAGACCTCTAAGTAAGTAGAGGACATCAGTGGCAGACAATTGAAACAAACCAACAAGACCTTAACAGATGAAATGTATTACTGGGGAAATGCGTTACCTCTTTTAAAGTTGAATCCACTTCTTTACACATTTTACTCCAGAGGATGTAAACCATGCCACTGTCATCCATTTGATTCTGATTCATAGGGACCCAGCAGACAACGTACAACGACTTCGTGAGTTTGCAAGACTGTGGGGCGCAGACCACCACATCTTTTCCCACAGAGCTTCAGATGGGTTCGAAGTGCTGGTGGTACCGTTACCAGTCCGATGCTTAACCCCATCGATAGGAGCCCTGGGGTTGGAAGCCGATCACCTAAGTGCCAAGCGTAGCCTACAAATGTACCTCAGTGCTCGGAGTCTGACTGAGGTGGACAATTCCAGATAAAAACATGGAGAGTCGACTCCTCTTAAAATTTGCATAAAGTGTAAGATAAATTAACACCGATGACTATCATAAATACTCAAGAAGCAACTCTGCCACCTGCTGGCAGAACATACGCTACCCCCCCCCCCCACACACACACACAGCTGGTGAATGGGTTCCAGCTCACAGCAGCCCTTGAGTGCAGAGTAGAACCTTTGGGTTAGCAACTGGACATTCCTACCATCCCTCTTGGGTGCTGGTGGCCTCGTCATGACACATTGGATTTCAACCCGCATGGCCAAAAGTTCAAAACTACCAGCAGTTGTGTGGGGCAAAGCCTGGGCTTTCTATTCCCATAAAGAGCGATAGTCTCTGAAATCTATAGGGGGTCACTAAGGAAGAAGGAAGAACCAAAGGTTATGTGTTCTGATCCATCCAAAGGTGTCACAGAAGAAAGAAAGGCCAGAACCTGCTTCTGAAAGGTCAAGCCCCCCAAATCCTGCATAGTGCCAGGTTAGCTACCGTGAGTCTAAGCAGATTTGATGACAAAAATAAGTTTTAGAATGGCAAAATAGAATCAGGGGAGATCCTTAAATAAGGATAAGCCATTCTTCTAGACCTTAAATTAAGTTAAAAGGGATGCAGAAAGTTCTCCTTTGATGACAGAGTTCATTCAAAGGAGAGAACAGAGAGAGGTTTGAGATGGAATCTTGAGGACACATGTGTGTTCCTTGGGCATCTATCTATCTTCTTGGAGCAGAGTTTGTAAGGTATCAGCTATGGCAGGTAAATTTGTCTACCAAAGTCTTCCAATCAGTTCATTCTGGTCCAGCCTTCTGCTAAGGATTTGCCTTTTCACACACTGAATGAGACTCTCCACTTTAACAGAGACCACAGGCAGTGAGTGATAACGATCCCTCAGTGATCATCATCATGTACCCATAAAACTGTGCGAGAAGGCTTGAAAACATTCATAGGAAAAAATATGGAATGAAAAGAGCATGGATTGTCCCATCAATTTTTTGAAGCCCTTTCATATAAAGAGCAAGAGAGGCTCAGCTGAGTCTAGCCTTCCAGCAGATCTTCCAGCTGACCCTTCTGAAGTTCTAAATACATGAATGAAGCCACCGTAGAAGCCCTAGGCCAGTGACCAGCAAACTGCGGCTCGAGAGACACAAGCAGCTCTTTCAGGGCAGCTCTGTAGTAACGTGGAAAACACTTGGAGGTTAGTATTTCAGATCATGGTGATTTCACTTGTTTGGAAAGACATATTTCAGGCTCTTGAGTGATTTTCCAGTTTTTAGGAGGGACAGAATAGGCTTTTCGGTCTCAAGAGTTTGCCGACCCCTGCCCAAGACCAACCCACCCACAGCTGACTACTTCTGAGTGACTCCAATCAATAGAAGTATTGCCCGGCTGAGCCATACCCAGTTTCCTGATCCACAAAATGTTGAAAAATAAAATGACATGGCATCTTAAGTCACTGCATAGTGGGGTCTACGTTTTATATGGTAACCAGTAAGTTAAAGGGAAGGGAGGGAAAAGCTGGACACGGCACTGCTGGAACTTCTGGCCATCCCAGAGCAGCCCAGGACGATCAGGAGGATGAGCAGAAGTCCTAGTTCCCTCTTCTGGTCACCTTTTCACTCAAGAAGCAAAGAAGAGATTGTGCAGCTGACCTGGGTAAGGGAGTCTGAAGGAGTGAGTTAGGAGTGGACTACTAACAACAACAATGAACTAAAACGTAAACAATTCTGACTCAGTGCTACTCACAGGTTTTGGAAGGCTGCAAATATTTGTAGAAGCAGACACCCTCACTTTTCTCTCACAGAAGGGCTAATGGTTTTGAATCACCAACCTTGAGATTAACAGCCCAAAACTTACCTGACAGCAACCCCAGATCTCCCTGAGAACAGAACAGAAGAAGGATGTTCTTTCTGGTATGAAGAGCAGAACCAAGACAAATTATAAAAAGTCCCTCTCCATACAACTAACAAAGTAGATGACACCTAATATAAACCAATCAAAACTTCACAGTGGCAACCAAACCAGGAATAGAGTGAGAACCCATGTGAAACATTCCAAATTCTGGGAGTGAAAAAAAATATGTATTTATATATATAAAACTTATGATGAAATGTATTCTACTTTAGTATTCTACTAAAGTATATCAACAAAAGGTTGGGATAGAATATCCATTTAACGTGACAAGATGAAGGAGCAGCCGTTATTGGATGATGGGACTATAATGTAGTTGGGAGAACTATAGTCTTTGTTCAGATCTAGTTTAGCTAGAAATTCTGCACAGCTATGACCCTGTGTTAAACCCCTCTCTCTTGTCTCCCAGAGTATCCTGTGAGAGTGCCTGGGTTTCCTCTCTCCCCTCACTACATAGTCTGCATCCTTGAGATTTAGGGTCCCTAAGTAATGGAAGCTCTATAACACAAGAACTTTGTTAAAACAGCACTTTGTTTTCCTAGCTTATTCTGGTCATCCTAAGGTGTGTGTCTGTCTGAAAGAACTATTTCACCCAGCTTTATATAAATATATATATATATATATATATATCTCCTAGGAGAACAGAAGGGTGAGGAGGCCAGCAATTGGGGGGGGGAAATCCCCCATTCTCGTCTCTTGTGCATGTGAAAATTAAACCCAGCATCTTTTGCACCCACCTGGTTCTGTTATTTGGCAATGGGAACTGTACAGTGTGGACTCTCTTGGTGCCCACCCTCCATCATCCAAAGCTATTTTTTTCTTTTTGGACATTGTTGTAAATGTATCACACAACTTCTGCCAATTCACCTTTCTACAGGTGTACAACTTATTCAGAGTAGTGATAATAATGACCGTGCAACCCTACCTCCATGACTCAGTGAGATTTTTTCCTCTCTTTCCCCATCCATCCCATCCCAAGTAAAAATTAATAAACTTCCATGCCAAGGTGTCTGCCTTATTTTTGTCTTTAGATCTAAGGGAGGTCATGTGATATTGGTAATTTTTAATATGTTCTATCACAATTTTTAAAAATACACGAAACTAAAGGAAGATGAAGCTAAAATAAGACTAAGCATCATAGCCCCCTTAGTTGGGAAAATACAGAAGAGACACATACTTCAAATTAACAATAGTACTTTCCCACCTCCAATGAAGGAGAGGGAAACCATCTTTCAGGGAACGAAGAAGGCTGGAAAAGAAGGGAATAAGTCAAGTTCAAGTCTCTCAGAAAAAAACATAGTTTCTTAGAAGGTCTTGTTCTTACTCCTTCAGCAGGAAGAGGAAAGCATGAAAGCAGATTTACTGTTCCTAAGACTAAAAAAGGAAAGAATTCTAATGACCTTTTATGGACTGGGAGTTGAGGATAGAGATTGTAATCTATGTATGTTCATTCCTTAGTGATTTTTTAAAATCAAACAATTTTTCACAATAAAGAATATAAAGAGGTGATCTAGTAATTTATGGAGTAAAATAAACATAAGAGAGGAGTGCTTAGTCGCCCCACTTTGGTCAACATGAACCCACTGACAAACCCATTCACCTAACTCTTAGTTCATTTATTCTTGCATACCCCTCTCTATAGACAATCTCAGTTTGGTCCCCAGCAGAAAATGCAGGTGCCAGAAAGAATGCTTCAAATTCTGAGCTACAATCTGATTATTCTAGCAAAATGAAAAGGAGTCATTCTATATTTTGCTCACAAGCAAGCATCCCATTTAAGTGAAGCTCAGCTAATTCCAAAGAGGAATTGTCAACTTTCTAAAATGTAGTTTTATTCTTTGGTATCAAATATTTTAGATGTACCTGAGCTTCGTGGTTGGAAAAGAGTTAGTGGGGGAAAGAGTGGGGGAGTGGAACTGGGGTGATGGCAATATTGACCAGCCAATCACTTGTCAAGGACAGGCCAGAGGTGCAACAATCTCTGAGTCTGATCTTCAGCCAAAATGATCCCAGTTCCAAGCTAACATGTCTGACTTTTCAAGGTGCTTTACATTCCTTTGATGAAAGCTGATAATAACTCTCTAAGGAATGATGACCAGAGACCAAGATTTCTCGTTACTGTAACACCTTGAGCACATTCTGCTAATATTTGATCTATTTCTGGTTCCTCACTGGTGAAGATTTTCTAGGAATTAACTCATCTAATCCTCCTAGCGTCTCTGAGGTAGGTACTATTGTTACCCATATTTTAGACATGTAACAATTTTTTAAAGTATAATCCCAAGGGAAGCAAAAATGAGATCATGTTCAATTCCCAAGTAGAATATCAGAGTGTCTCTTCCTGTCCACCATGCAGTAAAGCAGCCCTACATGCCATAGGAATGGAGAGCAGATTTCAAGTCAGGGATCTAGACTGCCACCAGACAGTCTCAGAAAATTGTCTCAGAAACTCTGACTTGTGAAATTACCCCTGGGTTCAATTAACCGGATTGCAATAGCATTAGCCATCCACAATCAGTGCTTAATAGTATATCCTTTTGTTTCTTTGTCCTCACTTCACACTTTTAAGATATTCGTTTGTAATGTATCATCATCTGTCAATGATGAAAATAATATTTTTGAAATGTAGATCTTAAAGCCCATTTAATTCCCACTCGAAGTCTTTGTACACACATACCAGTAAAGCAACACAGGATAGACTGATGGAGGACTTGGCAAACTTTTAGGCCCGTTATTTTCTTGGTCATCATCAAGCCTCATCATTAATGATCTTTACAATTATCATAGCATCCACCTAAAAGACTACGTCCCATAATAATCTAAAAAGAAATATCTATAACCAATCCCTGATAAAGCTATGGAGAGAAACATCTCATAAAAGCTTATATAACTAGAATAGATACCATGAAGTATATGAGCAAAGTAAAAGAAATTATTTTTAAAATGTGTTTCTAATAGATATTTTAAAATCTTGATTCCTTTTAATAGAGAGAGAGTTCGGGGATTAGAAAGAGGAAGAGCGAAAGCCAGGGGAGATGGCATGGCACTTGTCTGTGGCTCACCAGACTCCCTTGGAGAGGGAACAAGCCCTTTTCCAGAATTTCAGACTGGAACAGATCCTTAAAAAATAGCCAAGTAACAATAAATACATAAACAAAAAAAAATAGTCAAGTGAAAAACAAACAAACTTACTGCCATAGAGTCATTACCAACCAACCAAAGTGACCCTACAAGGCAGTGTAAAACTGCCCCATGTGTTCCTGAGACTTTCAACTCTTCATGGGAGTAAGAAGTCTCCTCTTTCTCCCATGGAGCAACTGGTGGTTTTGAACTGCAAACCTTATGGCTGGCAGCCCAACTCATTACCAATGACCCCACCAGGGAAGGCTCCTTCTTCAGCCAAGTAAGGAGTCCTTGATTTCTTTTTGGTCTCAGACTTATTTGCAAATCCAATAAAACCTGCAAGCCCTCTCTCCCACATTAAAAGCATCTATTCACCTCAGCCCCCAAATTTACACAGTTTCACTGAACTCACAGAATTCTCTCTGGTCGTCATTTGTGGACATCAGATTGATCATCTCTGATCTACAACAATCTTGTTTTCAGATGAAGAAAACACAACTCAAGTGAATAGCCGCCTTTTTTAAAAGCCAAGTACTTTGCTTCTTATCCTTCAATTTTTCAATTTTACTATTTGCCTTGCGCTTATCTTTATTTTGCAGACACAAATGGGCTTTGGTCTCTAAATGATCTCCACAGGACCATTGCAAAGAGACTTATAAGGAACTTACACGAGTAAGCATGCTGTATATGCATTAGACCACACATGAATTCAAATTAGTGTTATAGTCAATGAAAACAATAAAAATTCGCCTAATTATATGGTTATTAAAGAATAAAAATACAGAGCAATAATAATTAGCCACAAGTAGTACGCTACTCATAAAAGCTCATCATAGAAACATAAAATATAATAGCCCATCAAAGAGAACCAGAAACTATTTTTTACAGCTAGTGATAGCAGCATAGATTGTTTTCACCGACCTCCCTGCTGAACATACTGAAAAAAACCTATATAAAAGATATTAAATCTTCTTAAAAGTACTGAAGAGTTGATAAGACTTTAAAAAGACTCTATCAAACCTAATTTTAAAAGAAAACAGGACCAAAGAGATAAACATGTAAAAGATGCACTCTCACTCTGAGAGAAGTTGCCATCCTAAAAATATTAATGTCCTATTTGAAGTTAAGAGGGCATCAATCAAAATCCAGGATCATCAGCAGGGCTATGTATAACCTGAAACTCTCCCCCAAATAACATTGGGTCTCAAAAGACTAAACACACAGGCTGAGGTTGAGTTATAAATGATCCAGTGCTGCCCCCTTCAGCCTGCTTTCTCTTAAGTACTGAGGGGTTTGGGGAGGAAGGCCCCAAGTCCTTGGATTTGGTTTAAAATGATCCTAGATCAATAATACCACCAGTATTACAGCAAAAGAAAATAGGGTTTCTGAATAAAGGTAACTTCTTCCCAAGTCTTAATTTACTCTGACAAAAAATTTCCTGAATACAGCAACTACCACACAATTAATGATACCAGGGAAGCAAAGAAACAGGAAAGCACAAATAAGAAATAATATAAGGGACTGAGCCCTTTTTTTTGGGGGGGGCATCACTGCCTCTGGTAGTCGTGGGCGCTACCCAGTGCCGCTCCCGAGAGCCACCGCTGGATTTGAACCGCCAAGCCCGTGGGCTGCAGTTCCGCACTCAACCACTTACGTCACCGGGGCTCAGCACCATCCCGCTTTTTAACAATTTGTCCCGCAGCATTTTAAAATTAAACAAATACATTAATTAAATTAATATACTGCAATACTATTTTTGTGTTCTATGAATATTTTTGTTGCTTCATATAGATCAAATTTTTAATCAAGAAAGTCCCTTCCCCCTGGTCAATGGTGTCCCACTTCAGATCTGGTCATGTTATACTCTATTAGACATATTGCATTCTAATATGTTCTTAGATCATCCATTGAGCTTAAAAAACCGTTTACTTCTATACAACACACACATAAAGGTAAATAATCATAACTTTACTCTTGTAGCCAGGTACCAGCTAAGTTATTAATTTTTTATTACTATTGTCATGTCCAAGCTAAAACTTTTTACCCAGTGAAAAATTATCAGCAGTCAATGTAAACAAAGTTTAATTTTTATGAATATATTATCCCTAAATAAATTGTAAATGCACACAACTTTCCTCTAGTTCTTTGGTATTTTCTTCATCACACTATCATAACCTCAACTCTACCTTACTAATCGGATTAGACCAGAGTACGCACACTGGTAGAGATAAGACCCCACAACACAAGGACTCCAGGATAGATAACTCCCTCAGGGCCAACAAGTAGAGTAGGGATACCAGGAGGGTTAGGAGACAGAAAGGGGTAAGCAATCACAAGGATCAATCTAGAACCCTTCAAGGGGAACAAATCACAGAAAAGTGGGTGAAGGAGGGGTGCTGGAGGATGATGTAAGATATGGAAAAGATAATCTGTAACTTCTCAAGGATTTGTGAGGGAGGGCAAGCGGGGGAGGGAGGGGAAGGAATGGGGAGTAGATATCAGGGGCTCAAGTGGGAAGAGGATGCTTTGAAAATGATGATGGCATCCTATGTGCTTGGAAGAATGTATGGATTGTGAGAAGAGATATAAGAGCCCTCAATAAAAGTATTTTTAAAAGAATATATCCATCTATCTTGGAAGAAACGCAGCCAGAATGCTACAGGCAGGAATGGTGAGACTTTATCTCGTGTACTCTGGACACGTTGTTAGGAGAGCCCAGTCCCTGGAGAAGGAGATCAGGCTTGGTAAACTGGAGGGGGAGCAACAAAGAGGAAGGTCCTCAGCAAGATGGACTGACAGAGTGGTATGTTCTTAGTTGGGCATTTTTGACATATTGTCTATTCAGACTTTGGTAACCCTGACTGAGTGCAATAGACAACACACACTTGAGATTCTGTCCTTTTAGGGTACAGAACACCTTTTGTAGACCACAGGTAAGCTTCTGATTTGGATGTCTTACCAAGCAAATTGGACTTTGCCTGAAATACACCTGTGTTATATTAAGACTGAAATACCCTAGTGGGAGAAAAAGCAGTTGACTCTTACCCCAAGGTTATGGATTCAGAAGTCATTGTACTTGAGTTCACATCTTTCACTCTGAGGATCCCCAATAAATGGCAACTTCAGACTAAAAAAAAAGGAAACAGGGGAGAAAAGATCTCAGATAAAAGGTCTATGATATAAGAAGAATTGGATAACAACACAAGCAGTAAATAAGCAGAATTTAAGTGATCTCTGATTTTCCCAAACAATAATAATAATCTATTCAGGAAGTGAAAATCAAGAACTAAAATATATCAGAGCAGATAAGTCGAAAAAGTGGTAAATTGAGGACTAACCCCAGCCACCATATTCTCCATTGCCTCCTATGCATGTGAAAATTGGATATTGAATGAGGAAGACCGAAGAAGAATGAATGCATCTGACTGGTGGTGCAGGAGAAGCATATTGAAAAATACCATGGACTGCCAAAAGGAGAAGTCGATCTGTGTTGGGAAAAGTGGGACTAGCATGCTCCTTAGAGGCAAGGATAGCAGGACTTCCAGTTTCACACTGGGAACATGTTGTCAAGAGAGATCAGTCCCTGGAGAAGGACATCACACTTGGTAGAGTGGAGAGAAGGCAAGAAGGGGAAAGCCCTCACAAGCCCTCTGCCACAGTGGCCGCATGAGTGGACTCCAACATAAAGACCATGGTGAGGGCAGTGTTTTCCTCTGTTGTGCAGAGTGTTGCTATGGTCAGAGCCAATGCAATCACACCTTAGAACAAAGCAACGCGGTCCTTCATGGCTACAAAGAAGGTAGAAAATGTTATTACTGACTTTACACTCTGGCTGTGGGTAGCTGTCTTGAATCTTAGTTAGGTATCTTCTATTTTTTGGTGCATGACAATTAGGATGGATGAACCTATAGAGACAACAATTAACATAATTGTTCCTGCTGAGATCTGGCAGGGAAGAGGGGGCAGGGGGGAGAGTGTAGCTGCTATCCAGGGGGTTCAGAAGGAAGAAAATGTGAAGCTGATTGGAGTAGAACTGCACCAGACTACTTGATGTGACTGAAATATGAAATGGTATGATGTCTGGATTAGCTCCTAATAAAATGGTCAGGGGGTGGGGGGAATGCAATTTGCCATGTCAAGGGTCGAGTCACTAAAACAACGGACACAGCAGCACTCTCAAACTAACGGAAGAAAACAAATGTCTTTTAAAAATCAAAATAATACTCAAAAGGAAAACAAATGTAACAGAGAACAAGCAAGAAAAACTAAAAAATAAAGAGAGATTTCCATTTAAATATGGCAGCTCTTACTTTAAATGTAAATGCATTAAATTCTTAGTTAAAAGATAGCTCAATTATATTTTCAAAACAAATTCAACTATATCTTTTCTATAGGAGATGTAGGTAGAAGTTAAATATTCTGAAATATTGAAGACAAAGGATGAAAAAAATCAAAACATGCAGGACTCTATTAACAGAAGAAAATTGGTAGAGCTACACTAACATCAGACACAACGGACTCAGAATAAAATTCATTATTAACAATAAAACGATCACTTCATAAGCATGAAAAATTTTATTTACATAAGGTAGAACATTTCTAAATATGTAGCAGTTAATACCAGGGCTTCAAGTATATATAGTTAATAGTTCATAAAACTCTCAAGAGAATTACACAAATCCACAATTATGATGGAGGATTTTTAACATAAATTCAAAGGCTTATAGAAAAAATAAGCCAAAGAATCTGTTAGGGTGCAAAAGAATTGAACAAAACACTCACCAAAATTAACCTAATAAACACATTTAGAAAATGGAAAGACAAAACACCTGTAGGGATTCCTGTTCTTTTTCAACACTCATGGGAATTTTTCTAAAAATCCACACAACCCTGCACATATTGAAGCAATCCAGGGAATAGTCCCTGGAGCTACTTTCTCATTTTGCAAACAGAAAGGAGGAAACAAGTGTGATCCACTTTGATTATTGCTTTTTCCAAAGACACATGCTGTTTAATGACACTCCTAGGATAAGGGCACAAGTCCAATGATCAGTCTACTTTATATTGTGTCAACAACTCATTGATGCTTCCACAATTAACCTTATTTTCAATTACCTTCTGGCGAAAGCCAACTTGACATTGAGCTTCTCTGTCATCTCTTTCACAGATGGAGTCTGTTTGATTTCTGTGTGCTGCCATCAACTCAATGACACCAGTTTGGACTTTCCGGAGTACTCCATCTAGTGGTGGATAGTTGTTTATGCTGGTGAATAAAAATTATTTGCAAAGTGTAAGCCATTCGTCTTGTAAAATTCTATCATGCAATCGCTAGCATTGTTTGTAGACTATAGTTGGACTTAGACTACAGTTTCTTCCTACTGATCTATCTTCCGTATTTCCAATTTTTGAATTTCAAACTCTTAAATCAAATTCATTGCCTTTGAGTCAATTCTGACTTGTATCAAGCCTAAAGGACAGGATAGAGTTTAGAAGATTGTTGCTCTTTAGAAGAATAAAAAACCTCATCTTTCTCTCCTGGAACATCTGGTGGCTTTGAACTGCTGACTTTGGGGTTAGCAGCCTAGCGCATCCAGTCACCAATAATTATCGATGTCTCTTCATTGCATGTTTGATCAATTTCAGAATTCAAAAGTGGTAAAAATGTTCAGTTTCTTAAATAAAAATTCACATCTTTGGCATCAGTGATTTGTGCATAAATGTGAATAGTTGCATTAATTGGTTTTCTTTATAGGCATATGAATATTATCCAATCAATAATACAGTTATACTTCAGGAAGGATATTGAAATATTCTCTTATACAGTGATGGTGACATGATTCTTCCTCAATTTGTTATTCCAAGGTTAGATCATAAGATGATAGAATTCAAAATGGCCAATGCCAGTCCATTTCAGCTTCCCAGTCACTAGGACATGGATTGACAAACATTCCATTTCATTTTTTTATGATTTCCAGTTTTCTTAAATCCATACTTCAAGCATTCACCATTGTGGTTACTTATGGATGTTTGAAATTGGTCTTCTCATTTTATACAACATCAACAAATGGGGTTCCCAAAAACGCTACACCGTCCATGTCATTAAGGTTAATTCTATTTTGGGGAGGCAGTTCTTCTCAGATCAGATTTTGATTATCTTCCAACCTAAGGGGATTATCTTCCAGCACGCTACCTGACAATATTCTGTTGCTATCCATAATGCCAGTTCTTTCTGAATTAAATCATGAGTTCCAGCTTCCTACTCTGCCATAATGTGGAAGTTCCACTGAAACCTGTCCACCATTTAAAATGGTGAGTCTGCTGGCATTTAAAATGGCAGTGACCCAGCTCCTAGCAACACATTGCCACTAAAGTATGACAAGAGACGACATTTACATCTCTATGGGTGGGAAAGCACGGTGGAGAGATTCAAAATCATCAGGCAGAACAAGGTCAGAGGCCCACTGCAGAACAAATATTCACTTACTCATTTGCAAGTTCAAGTTGAAGTGGAAATAAATAAACAAGGGCATGAAGTCAAAGTACAACCTTGAGTGTATTGCAGTTAAATGGAGAGATAATCTCAAAAACAGATTTGAGTCATTGAACACTAATGACCAAAGACCAAAGTGAGTTGTGGAATCACACAGGCAAAAACAAAAGGTCATTAAAAAACAGATGAGAAAGAAAAAAATGGACATTAGAAAACTAAAAATACAAACTCACTGCCATCAAGTGAATGCCAACTCATAGTGACCCTAAAATATCAAAAGAGACTCTGGACTTTGCACTTGAATTTTAAAAAGCTAGAGTAAATGGAAGAAATGGTGAAGTAAGGAGATGAACAGGAGATGTCAACTAAAAGAACTGAACAGAAGATTACCAAGGAAGTCGTAAGAAGACAAAGAAAAGTATTATCATAAAATGTGCAAAGACCTGGTGCTTGGAAACTAAAAAGAAAGAACAGACGAACCCCTTTCCAAGCTGAAAGAACTGAAGAAACAAATTAAGCCCCAATTGCAATACTGCAGAATCCTTTGAAAGAGCGAACGAAGCAGGAAGTATCAAAAGAAGATGGACGAGAACTCTACCAAGGATTGGTTAGCATTCAACAATTTCGGCAGGTAGCATGCAATCATGAAATAATGACAGTTAAGGGAAAAGTCCAAGTGCCCTGAAGCTATTGGTAAAAACAAGGCTCCAAGAATTGATCAGAAAGCAACTCAGATGACTCATAACATATGTGTAGTGCTGAAAGAGTTCGCTTATTTATGAAAAGAAATTGGAAAAGAGCTACCTGGTCAAACTACTGGAAGAGGTTCATATTTGAATGCATTCCAAAGGAAGGTGATTCACCAGAATTCATAAATTACAAACAAAATCACTGACATAATATGTAAATAAAATTTTGTGGATGATAGTTCAAAATTAATTAGAGAAGTACATCAAGAGGAAACTGGAAGAAATTGAAGGTGAACTCAGAAGACACTATGGAACCAGAAATATCATACTGACTTCAGATGAACCTTGCCTGGGAATGCCAAGGCAGAGAATGCCAAAAAGATGTCTAAGTGTGTTTTATTGGTGATTCAAAAAAGGAAATCATGATATATTATGGGGCCTGATAATTCTAGAATACTTAATTTTACTCCTTGTGGCAGTCATGTACTTTGGTGCCAATTTGATTAAGAGTAGAGGGGTGAAGTCTAGCCTGTCTATCTGCAGGTAGCCAATGAAACCTCTGTGTGGGCATGGCTTTCTCCTGAGAATTCTGGGAAATCTGGTACTTCCTTCTTGGAGGTAGGAAACACTATCTCTGTTCAGCTCAGTCACTTGGAGACACTCTACTGAAGGGAAACGGACATGACTCCCTGTGAGACATCTCAGAGAAGTCACATGGGCCTGCCCTGACAGAACCAGACCTATTGGGCTGAAGAAGCCACTTGGAGACTCCAGTGCTGAGATGCTTGGGAGACCATGGGGAGGCTCTTGCCTGTGCTGAGATGTTTCTACCACCACTGGATACACAAGACTCTGAACCCACTGGCCCGTGATTGTCCTGGTATCATTGCATGTGCTTTGTGAGTCTGAAGAGGACTTATGGATTGGTATTGGACATATAGGCTAATATCAGACTTGTGGACTTGGCCTGGACTGTGTTGGGATACTTTCTCAATGTTCCATTCCTCTTGCATGTAAACCTCTCCCTTATATATATATGCATGCTTATGAATTTTTTCTCTAGTCTACCTGGACTAGCACACTCCTATAAAACCTATACAGAGGGGCTGTGTAGTGGTTGTGTGTGGGACTGTGGCCCACTGGATTGGCGGTTCAAATCCAGCAGCAGCTCTCTAGGAGCAAGATTGGGCTTCCTACTCCCACCAGAGGGCAGTGTTGCACCCCCCCCACTCGAAAATAATTTTAAAAACGATACAGAGACACAGATGCAGTCATTTGAACAGAACAAAGGAACACTGCACAGTTTAAAATCAGGAAAGGCGGGTGTCTGGCTTGTATCTTTATCACCCTACTTCTTTAATCTGTCTACTGAGCATATAATCCTAGAAACTGGACTTTTTAAAAAAAAGATAGGATCTGGATTACAAGAAAATAGCCTATTGGATGCAGATGACACAACCTTGCTTGTTGAAAGAAAAGAGGACATGAAGCACTTACTGATGGATTCCATCTCGACACAAAAAGAAAGTGAATAGCTTCACAGCCAGTCTAATAAGCCTTACACGATGAGTGGAGGAAACACGGAAGCTGTCAAATACTTCATTTTACTTGAACCCAAAATGGAACTCCATGAAAGCAGCAGGCAAGAGAGTAACCAGAGAGTTGTACTATGCAAATCTGCTTCACAGGACATCTTGAAAGCATTCAAAAGCAAAGGTGCCCCTTTAAGGACTAAGGTGTGCCAAACCAAGCCAGGCTATTTTCAATCACTTACTGTGTGTTCAAAAGCTGGACAATTAGTAAGGAAAGCCAAAAATAGATGCTTTTGAATTACAATATTGGAAAATAATATTTTAAACTACTATGGGCTACCAGAAGAGGGATAGATGTCTTGGAAGAAGTGCAACCAGAGTTCTCCTTAAAAGGAAGATGGCAAAAAAAAAAAGAGCAAGATTGCTTTTTCTCACATACTTTGGACATGTTATCATGAAGGACCAAAATTCAAAAACCCTATGTACTGCCCACAAATGGATTGGCAGGCTGACCCTATAGGGCAGGGCAGAGACTTTCACTTCCCTTCCATGTCTTGAGTGTACCCTTCATCCATGCATTCACGTTGCTCTATCTATTGCAATAGCATGAATGTCCTGAGAACTATATCCCTTTTCTACTATTGATGGGTATTCTGGTAGCTTCCAGTTGTTGCATATTTAGACGGTTTCCAGTTGTTGACTATTACGAAGAGTGATATTCATCTAAACCAAGTGACTAGTACTTAATAACAAACACAATGCTAATTTTGTGTATTAGTATCTAAAATTCTGTTGTCACATTTAATCCAACAAGACATTTTACAATATTTTGGCTTGTAATATTATAGAATAGATCAATGCAAACAACTGTATTCTTTTGAGAAAATAATTCAACTTTATATAACCAACTCTCATCTTGGAAATCTCTGAAATTTGAACAGCATGGCGGTCCAGAGCACATAGGCTCTGGAAATAAACTGAAACGAAATGAAACAATCATAGTTGTGTGATCCCGACCACATGGTAAATGTCAGTTCCTTGCTTGCAAAGTGACACATACAGATCTTAAACAGACTAAAAGAGTTTATAACTCCGGAACACTTCAAGATACCGGCCGCACTGCGTGTTCTCCCGGCGGCCCTGATACATAGTATGACCAATAGGTGTTCCCGAGCTCAGTGATTCTCTTTGGAAAGTGAAAGAGATCAGATCCTGATCACCACTGTTGGCTTTGAAGAATGGGACGTCTTTAGAAGAGCTGGATTCTGAGAGTCCTCCTCGTGAGACCTTAAAAGTACGGATTCCAGCAGAGTCCCTCTATCTCGTCCTGTTGCTGATTGAAGGTGCCCTCTTCTTCTCAGGTAGCACGTCTTCATCTCTGGGAGGTAGCAGGAAGTCACCATCACGGTTGGGTTCAAGGCCACTGATGTGCCCCCGACCGCCTCTGTGAAGTTCCTGGGGGCCGGCACCGCCGCCTACATCATGGATCTCATCTCCTTCCCCCTGGACACTGCTAACGTCCGGCTGCAGATCCAAGAAGAAAGTCAGGGGCCAGGGAGGGCCATGGCCAGCGATCAGGACTGCAGCGTGCCGAGTACCATCTTGTCCATGGTGCGCATCGAGGGCCCCCGCAGCAACGGGCTGGCGGCTGGCCTGAAGCACCAGATGAGCTTCACCTCCGTTAGCCTCAGCCTCTACAACTCTGTCAAGCAGTTCTGCACCAAGGGCTCAGAACGTGGGTATGGAGCTGGGCCGATGTGCCTGATCCTCATTCAGTTAACAGACTAGCTCCTTTAGACCCCAAGATGCCTGGGAAAATCAAGAGACTGTGAACTTAGAAGGAGCACTGAGTCTCTTGGCGATTCCTGAGCATATGTCTCTTGGCGATTCCTGAGCACTGAGCTGTGCCAGGTCCATGGGCATCATATGGACCTTTCTGTGGCATCCCTCAAAACCTCAATAGCCTAGTGTCACAGATGAAGAAACTGAAAAGGGGCTTGGCCAAGGACACTCACTGGGGACTTCGAAGACCAACACTTTCCTTTTTGCTTCCTTTGCAAGCCAACCCTCCACTTGTCCCAGAAAGAACCTGAGAACCCAGGGGGAAGTGTTGATCGGTAGTTTCCGCAAGATCACAAGGGCCCCTTGGAAGGCCTCCTCTCTCACCCTGGGTTTTCACATTGGTCAGATGAAACAAGCATTCTGATGTCTCAGAGCTGGTGGGCAGCAGATGAAAAGAATAAAGTGAAACTACTTTATGAAAGAAAAAAAGCAAAGACATGCACACATTTAGGTAAGCAACAGAAATTGGCTGGTATTATGAAAATATTAATATAGTCATTCAATAACTAGGATGAACTACAGATCAAACAGCCTCAGGAGTGTAAGTTTAGCAGATCAAGATTATGTCATGTGGCAATGAAATGCATATTTTTTGAAATACATATTTTGTAAGGATTAGTAGAACATAGTTTAGAAAAATACAATCCTAGAAATGCTAGGTTGCTTTATATTTAGATATAAATTCACCACATTAAGAAAATAAAGGAGAAAACCATCACATGTCTATCTCAACAATGCAGAATAAGTATTTGATAGAATTCAATGCCCCATCATGATTAAAATTTTGCAGCAAATTAGGGGAGAGAAGGAAAAGAAATGGCTACATCCTCCACAAAACAACATGGTCAAGAATATTCACAGCAGACTACTTTGCAAGAGTTCACATTGGTAACAACTCACATAACTATAAACAGTAGAAAAGCTCCCCCATAATTTGTGGGATATTCATGCAATGCAATAACTAAAGCAATGAGAATGAATGAATGGAGGCTACATGCATAAATATGAGTATTAAGGGGGGGCACACATACAGATATACTTCATGATTCCTTTTACCAAGACTCCAAACTTACTGCCTTTGAATCAACTTAAACTCATACAGACCCTGTAGGACATGGCAGAACTGCCCCTGTTAGTTTCCAAGAGTGCAATTCTTTGTGGGATTAGAAAGCCTCGTTGTGCTTTTGTGGAGCTTTTGAACAGCTAACCTTGCGGCTAGTTATTGGCCCAATGTGTAACACGCTACACCACAAAGGTTCCTTTTACAAAAAGTTAAAAAAAATAGAAAGAAAAGTTAAGTAAAACTAATCTACAGTCTTAGAAGTGAGAGCAAAGAGTGTGCTTTATGAGAAAGGAGAGTATCAAGAAGGTGATGGCATTGGAGGGTTTCTAAGGATGCTGGTAATGTTGTTTCTTAATTTGAATGTTCCTTATGGTCTAGTTGACAAAAATTATTAATATGTCCACTCATCATTTGTGCAATTTCCTGTAATTATGCTGTACGTCGATAAAAAATCTCACAGGAAAAAAGAAAAAGAAGAGTAGCATCAGACAAAAATTCAAAAAGTAAAATAACAGGCCTATCCCTACTCCTCATCCTATTATCCACTCCCTACAAAGATGAAGGTCCTTCATTAACATAGAAAAAGATGATTTCTCTTACTGGAAAATCCTATAAGTGCAGATGTTTCACCCAGTTATGGCAGTCTCGGGGTAACAAAAAAGTAAGCTCTCATAATTCTATAACAATAAGAGCTGTGAATTTTAGTATACTATAATGTTAGGCAATGTGTCGGATAATTGGCCTAATTACCTAACTTAATACTCTCAAATAAAATAGGTATTATTATCCTCAATTTAAGGATGAAGAAACAGAGAAGCTAAGTAACTTGCCCAAGGTCATTCCATAAGTAATGAGAGGGCCAGGAATCAAACCCAAGTGAGCTAGATAGTAGCTAACATTATTGCAGGCTGGTTTGTCATCTGGTTTCCTCAAACAGCACACCAATAGAGTTAACATTGCATTGTTTATGTAGACCTTATCATGTACACTCACCTCAAATGTTTTTCTAGAGTAGACATTTTAAAGGAAAAACAAAAAAACTCACTGCAAAGAAGAGTTTTCACATGGAGTCACACGAGTCAGAGTCCATGGCAATTAAGAGCAGCAATGAACTCTAAGAACTCACTGCCATCAAGTCATGCATTGAGCTGCTAAGAACAAGATCAGAGCTTTGAACCCACCATCCACTTCTTAGAAGAAAAAATGGGTATCTAATCTTGTAAAGATTTAAAGTCCTGGAATCCTCACGGGACAATCGTACTCTGTTCTATAGGGTCATTATGAATGGCCACAAGATTAACCCTTGATCAGAAAAGCAGCATTTCCCCAATGATGAAGTTGAGAAGGTTGGAAAGGAAGGAGGAAAAGAAACAGAAAATCCAGGAGGAAGTGGGACAAGTGATCTTACATTGCTGGAGTGACAGTGGATAAGTTGAAACACAACGCCTACCAATTGTCGGTAGTAAAACGTATTCTGCTTGGTGAACATTCACCAAGTTCACATCCAAAGGTATTTTAAGAAAGAACTGCGGGCGTATTTTAATATATGAAAACCAATCAATTCACCAAACTAAGAGAATACGGGGGAAATTTTGCACTGGAAGTGGATTATATAGTTATTTTGAGCGGTCGATGCATATTCTGCATGAGTAGCTAATGGGTCCCATGACAGAAGGGCAAAAAGTTGGGGAAAAATATGCGAGTATGTGTATGTAATTTTTTGTTGTTGGGTTTCTGTTTTAATGGAGAGGGTAAAGATACTCTAATCCCTAA
This sequence comes from Nesogale talazaci, assembly GCA_004026705.1. Lineage (NCBI taxonomy): Eukaryota > Metazoa > Chordata > Mammalia > Afrosoricida > Tenrecidae > Nesogale > Nesogale talazaci. Next base: position 56,443 of record PVJH01009050.1, on the reverse strand, counting down.
CAAAGCATCCCATGTAGGAAAGAAACTGACCTTTGAAGCAGTCAAGAGTCAAAAGGTCTTGGTTCCACATCTGATTACTTTCACTGGAATGATTACCACTACTGAGATGCTAAAAGACAGTAAGAGTGTCTATCCTAGCCTTAGAGAAGTTTGCCCCAAGTTTTGGAAAATCTTAACGTAGAGATGAATCCCTAGGAAATGGTCAGAAACTGTAATAATAGGTCACTAATCTTCAATATAGATTAGGGAATTAAAATGTTACTGGAAGAAGAGAGCCCACCATCGCAGCTGTGCTTGAAAAAAAAAAGTATGGATTGAACAGGAAAGTATAAGGACTGAGAAGCGTATATAGCATGTCACAGCTTGTAAGAAGGAAATGGGGAAAAGCAGAAATGAAAATACACACGTACATAGACTCCAAAAAAGCTTGTGGAATCGAAAGAGAAGCTTTTAGAGAAATAAGGCCTACAGACACATGCATACAGGCCTCCTTACTCCTCCCTTAGCAACACGGTTTGGTTCCAAACACGAGGTCATTATGCAACAGGCAGCATTATGTAACATTGGGGGATGACTGCGTCAATTCCCCAGAGTGAAGATTACATAACTGATAGAGTCTCCCTAACCGCCAACCCCTCAGCATCATTGCCATTCCCCCTACAAACTGGGGAACACCCCCTGAAGCATCCCAGTCAGTGTTACATGCACCTCACGTGCCTGATCAGAGAATGGATCTTTTAATTTTTGTGGTAAATGCAAAGTGTCGGATAACAAGATAGTCGGCCAGCCCAACTCAAGGTGACCCCAAGTGTTTTCAGAGTAGAAATGCCACCCTTTGTTGAGAACTGAGCACAATAGAGAACTGCACTCCCTGGGCTAGTAAGAATTAGAATCTTTGGGCAGGAAACCACCAAGTCATTCTGCTAAGACACTTCAGAATGGATTCACACTGCCAACCTTAATACCTCAGTGAGTAGCCGGCTACCCTGGGACTAGACATATCGACTTGAATTTACATAGCTTATCTCTGGAAATAGTAGCACTAATTGTGCATAAGGTGGTAACAATGGATGAATGATGGGATAAGACTAGGAGTAAACGGTATGTCTACCCTGCTATATCTTTTAAAGGTTGAACCGTTAAAATATATTTATCCCTTCAAAAGATAATATATTTTATATATTTATTATATGTAATATAATAAAATCTATTATATGCTAAATATAATATAAAAAGGTATATTATCAATTCAAAGATTAATTTCATTCTCAAATTATTAAATGTACTTTTGTTGCTATCAATGAGATAGCAAATAATCTTCAAATTCCTTAGCTTGGTATTTGAGGTGTTTCTGAGGATGCCATTCCTAAACATATCCCACATCTGTCCCTCAACATTCTCTTTTTATCATTTTATTGGGGGCTCCTACTGCTCTTAGATCTATGTGTCAAGCACATTTGTACATATATTGCCATCATCATTTTCAAAACATTTCCTTTCGACCTGAGCCCTTGATATCAGTTCCTTATTCCCCCTCCCCCATCCTTCCTCCCTCATGATCCCTTGATAATTTATCTTTTTTTTTTCATTCCTCAACATTCTTAACCTCACTAGACTACTAACTATTAACACTACCCTTTGTTAGAAACTACCTATTGCCTTTTTCAGGATATTCTCCCCGCCCAGAATGTATGATAAATTAACAAATACTTATTGAGTGTTTGGTACATGACCAATCACATACAAAGTGCTAAGGTCACTATAGAAATAATCCAGCAAATGCAACCTTTAAGGCCCAGTTGGAGTGTCGTCCTCTTGGGAGACATTCTTTACCCTTCCTGAGGGGGGATGAGCTGTTCTCTCCTCTGTCATCCCCGGACAATTTGTGAATACGTGTATTGTAATCACCACATGGTATTTTGGGCAGTTGTTTCATGCCTACACCCTGCATTAAATTATGAACTGCTTTGTAACAGGGACCATGTCTTCTTGATATTTACAAAGGAACGCCTAGCTCATTGTGTGGCACTATGGTATGCCTTCAACCAATGTTTAAATGAACTGATCACCTTTAAATTTCCTAGATTGAACTCTTATTCAAATGAACTAAATTTATTTTTCTTGAATAGGGACTCTATTTGGGGTAATGGTTTTTGAACCATTATTTGGTTCTTTTATATTTTTAACCAATCACTTGTTCATAGTCAAATTGATTCCAACTCATCCTGATCCCGTGTGGACAAAATAAGGTACTCTGTAAGGCACTCAAGGCTTTTCGGGCCAATCTTCTGAAGATTTTGCTGGGCTCAAACTTTCTGGCTAGTCGTTAAGCCGTTAACAATTGAAGTTACACAAGGACAACTTCTGTAACCCCTACTATCACACATTAGCCATTTTCTGGGTCAAATTCTGCCTTAAGTTCTATGATTCATGAGAAATAAATAAATGAAGTTTGTTGAACAACTTATTATGCTACCTTTTGTATCAGTGTCTGAAAGATCTATTAATTTTTCCTAATAATAATAATACCCTTCTCTCCTTCCTACTTTGTTGATGCATTGTTTCCCTTCAAATCTTAGCTCAGAAATCATCTCTTCTGATATGGATTCTCGAATCTTTCCAAACCTTATTCTGAGTGCCCTTCTAAAAATCCACAAACTTTGGTACACATTTTTAACATATTTCTTGTCTATCCTTCTCACTAAAGTGGTCTCCCTTTGGTAGAAGGTTGTTTGTTAATTTAACATGCACCTAGTACCTACTTTGTACTAAGTACTCAGAAAGTGCCTATGTGGTAGATAGATGACTAAATAAGTACATTAGCTAATAAAAAAATTGAAGCTTTTGAGATGAAAGATTCAGAGCAGTATAGGATTTTATATCAATAACTCCTTATCTTTTTATTATCTCCCCCTCATTAATAAATAGAATCTGTGTTAACATAATAAGTAAGAAGGTAGCCAAGATTAATTAATAACAAAATACAGATTGACTTGTTTTGCATATTCTCTAGTATAAGCAAGGTAGGAGGTCGCAGCCTCCTCCTATTTTGTCCAGTGAGGAGGTTTGCACTGCCCTACTTAACTAAAGGTCATCCTTTCTGACCTGGAAAAGTTGTCTAAGATTAGTTTGGGACCTTGGGAGAAGGCTGGAGTAGAAAATACGAACAGAAATAGGAGGGCCAAAAAATAGAGGGAAAGATAAAAGGATTCTAGATGCAGAGAGGAGACCTGGTGACGCAGTGGGCTACTCACTGCAAGGCCAGCAGTTTGCAACGACCAGCCACTCTGCGGGGGGAAGATGAGATTTTCTACTTCCACAGCGAGTTACAATCTTGGAAACCAGCAGGGGCATCAACTCGGCCCTGTGAAGTCACTGCGAGTCAGATGGATTCAGTGGCAGTGAGTGTGAGTTTTGGGGTTACAGGTACCCGAGGCACACTCTGTAAGAATTGGAAGGTGACTGTATAGAAAAAGAGAATTTTATTTTAGAGGTCTATAGAGTTATGTATATTACAGTATGTATATATGTGTGTGTATATCTATATCTATATTTGATCCACCTGGACTCTGTTCAGGATTGCCTAACACTAAAATTGCTTCCTTTCTTGTGAATAACTACATACGTTTCCACCATTCTGTGCATAACTGAGATATTACCCTGGAATGAAATTGCTGACAGTAGAGAAAGACTGACAAAAGAAACCTGACAGGTGAGAGTGGGTGGGACCCAAGCCTCAAAGAGGGAATGCTGTCTCTTTCCACTGAGGCAAAAAGGAAGGAGGTAAACATGAGAAAGCACAGGTAATCCAGGAAGTTCCCCTTGGCAGCCTCTACTCTAAGTTAACTGATTAGAATAATGTGCCAAGTGTAAATGTAAAGTGACTCTGGAAAAAATGTAAACATTCATATGTTCATGTGAATCCTTTATTGTTAACAAAACCATGTCACATTCCAATCATTATATGTTTGAATGAACACTGCTGAATAAACACTGCAAGGAATACAAAGATACAAATGAAGTCTCTGACTGCAAGGAGCTGATGTGAAGGAGATAAATGACAGACACAAACAACAGAAAGCAGAAGTGCCAAGATAAATCTGTGATAACTAAGAGAATAACGTACTTCTTAGCTGAAGTAATGAGGAAGATAAATAAGCATGTTTAAATGAATACAGTGTATCCCCTCTTGGATGGCTCTGCATATACTCGAAAGCATTAATAATATCATCAGTCACCCCTGATACTTTGTTCAGTTTGATACTGATTATATTCAAATTAAAATGATCTCTCTGTCTCTGCCAATCTCTGTCTCGCTGTCTCGTTGTCGCTCTCTCTCTCTTTCTCTCTCTCTCTCTCTCTCTCTCTCTCTCTCACACACACACACACACACACACACACACACACACACACACACGGGCACACCAAAAAACAAAGGTTCTGGATCTGATCTAAAGAGTCCATCTATGATTACCAACAACCAAGTCCTCTGTGTCTCAACTTCTCTATTCCCGTAGTAGAAAGTCTCAAGGCCCTCTGACATCTCTGATGCTAGTAGGTGTTCTGTATCATACTATGACACTTCAGGAGCACTTCCAATCACTTGCGTCCATTTGTCTACTTGAAGGATCAAGCTTTCAAGTGGAAAAACTAAAGAAAATACCCTGTGAAAGTAGGCCAGGACAATCAGAGTCTCAAATAGAAGATAAGGGTTGGAGAAGGACGTTGACACAGAATAAATAGGAAGATATGAGTAAGAACGAGCTCTTGATTCCAAGTATTTTGGAGTGTTGGGAAAAGATAGGGAGAATATTCACAGGAAAGAGAAAGAAATCAATAGGAAGACCAATAATCCTGGGTCTATGTCTAGGACTGAAAGATGTGTCACAGCAGTTGACTCATCCTCCATTAAATATTTGCTAAATTTTAAATTGTCAAATCTATTTTGGAGCTATTGAACTAATGGAGGAAAGGGAGCTTTTCACCTGAGGAAGAGGATACAGACTAATTATTGACTGGTTTTATATTATAGTTCATTCATCTTGAGTCCTTTTACACCAAAATAATGACCATCGATAGTGTCTGTTCGCCATGTCCCCATGTTTACATAATCTCCTCACTCATAGAGACAATCTCTGTAAAGAATTGTCAGAAGTTGCATGGAAGAGGAGAGCCAAGAGGAAAGAAAGGGCAAGGAAAGCAAGACTTTCTGTAGACTCTCCCCAAGACCCAGCAGATGGTGCTATAGTCACATCACTCTGCCTCCAGAGAGCATAAGCGTGGAGTATGCAGGGATGGAATGTTTATTATCTTCCTTACTCTTTTGTGTTTTTGCTTGGATTGGTTTGGTTAAGCTTGGTTTGGTTTGGTTTCTGAAGGTCACATAGTCCAGTCTTCCAGAACTGTTTCTCAGAAAACAGCCTTTTTCAAGACATGGTCAGTCCACAAGCTCACTCCCTGATTATTCCCAGGAAGAAGCATACTTGAGTTTGAATCTTAATCTCTCCACTTATATAGTGGGGTGCGTTGGTTTCTCAGAGCTTCTCTTTTTACATTGGCAAAAAGAAAACAAAGATATCTACTTCACCGACCACAATATAATGGGAAACATGGTTTCCTATCTTCTGCCAACACATGTAGAGAGACACTGAGAAAACCTAGAACAGAATGCACACTCCCTCACTCTGCCATTGAGTGGAAGCTGCCTCACAGCCACCATGTGGGAAGGACTGCCCCTGTGGGTTTCTGATATCAAAACTGCTAATAGGACCAGAAAGTCCATGTGTAAGTGTGGTTGGGCATAGAACACAGTGCAGGCTCTAAGAATCTCCTCTCCTGAAAACTGTCAGCTTCAAGGAGTGAACCATTTACCACACTTATGAAGCAAAGGGTCGTAATGCTCAATCCTATTACTGTAGAAGACACAATCTCATACGATCATGACTCTCTGTTCTAGAAAGGACTTAATCCAACCCTACTAGCATATTAGTAAGAATGAGTCATTCTCACTAGCAGATTAGTAATTAGAAGAGGCCAAAATGTATATTGCATAGGCCTCTTGCTCTGATGTCGCATCAGGAAATAAAACTGAAGCAACATCAGATTAGTGAGACTACTCAGAAAATAAAGCCAAAAAGGAAAGGAAAAGGGGGGAGGAGGGAGAGAAAATGAAATTAGATTGTAAAGGCCGATTCATGAAAGTGTCTATAGTACCCCTGATGAGAAAGCCAGCTGCTTCATAGAGAGCCCACTGGACTCTCAGTCGAGCCCTTATACTTATGGGCACTCATAAGCAAAAATGCATACTTTTCCCTCACACAAGAGTTAATGGTCCTGATGCCTTACATGGTGCAGGTCCTCTCTCCTCTCTGAGACTATGCTGTCCCGGCGAATATTTCTGACCACCAAGGCAGAAGAGGGGGCAGTTTCCTCCACCTGTATCGCTCTACCAGCGTTTCGTTTAGGACAGAGGGCAGACACAAGAGCCCCCAGGCCAAATGCAGCGCATCGATTTTTGTACAACCCCCAACTAAGAATGATTTTTGCATTGGTAGTGGATAAAGTGATGACGCACTCAGTTCAGAAGTGAGAGCCGCCACTCAAGTTTGATCGGGATACAGCTGGGCTGTGCCTTGTCCAGGGCTGCTTTCCTGCTAGGGCCTACTTTGACAGTCGCAGCAGAGACTGCATGGCGAACAGAGACTGAAACGTCCGCTAGCTGGCTGGCCCTTCAGAGAGAAACGTCACGCCTCATTTAGGAAACACGGGAGAAAGATGAAACTGTCGGCTCCGTGAAGCTTCAGAGTCTCCGAAGCCCCCAGGAGCAGTTCTCCTCTGTTCTATAAGTTCTCCTCTGTTCTCCTAAGACAGAACAGACTCGAGGTCAGAGGGTTTGATTGACTTTATTAGTTGAGGAGGACGCCCAGGTGGTGTCATGGGTTAGCACTTTACTGCTCGTCAAGAGGCCTGGGCTTGAACCTGCCAATGGGTCCACTAGGAAACAGACCCGGTGTTCTGCTCCTGTAAAGACTGGAAACAAAACAAAGCCCGCTGCCATCAGTCCATTAGCAATGCTATAATGGGTTTCTGGGGTGATAGGCCTTTGTGGGAGCCGTAGAGCCTCACCTTTCTCCCACAGAGCAGCGGGTATGTCTTAACAGCCGACCTGGTCTTCACAGTCCAACCCTGAGCCCGCAGCATCACCCAGACTCTTTCCTATAAAGATTACAGCATAGGAAAGTCTATGGAAGACCCCAACTGTGCCATATAGCATGGTTGAGTTCAAACCAATCTGGCCAATGCACAAAAACAAGTTGAGGAGAACTTTGAAACCACCACCCCCCTGCCCCCCCCCCCAAAAAAAAGCATGTTCATCCTTATGCCCTCACCTCTGCCAGCCCACCTCTGTGGCAACAGCCAACTCCTTCAGGAAAGCCAGTCCTCAGCAGATTCCACCTCCCCTTCACTCCCATACTCTGTCACACCTTTAAAAAGGTCATTTCCTTGATGGAGCACGATGACCTGACCCCATTCAGCCATCCAGCAGAAACCTGACCAAAGGACAAATGCTGACTCGCTAAACCTTTGGATAGTTCTCAGAAGAAAACATGTAGCCTGATGATGACAAGTATGTAATTTCTCATTTGCCAAGAGTTGTTACCACTCCTCCCAAATCTTGATGACCACATTGCACAAGTTTTGAGTCTATAGAACTTAAAACACCTTTAATAGATTTACTATACATTCACAATAGGTAAATGTAGCCCTACTATGAAAAAATGGAAATAGGTCACTGAATCTCACTCCTCTTTATAATTAACTCAAATCAACAAGTACTTATTTTGTACCCCTTTAAGAATCATACAATATGAAAAAAAAAAGAATCATACAATATGTTAGATCTCCAAGTAGCATTCCCAATCCCTATTTATAGGTACACATAGTCTAGAAAGAATGCAGAAGTAGATAGATAGATGATAGATCGATAGATATAGACCCAGATGTGATAGATCGATAGATATAGACACAGATGTATGTGTGTGTGTGCATGAAAAAATATACCCCAAATAACTAATCTGCTTAACTGTAGATAGTGGGATTAAAGGTGTTTTCATTTTCTTTTTTTGCTGATCTATATCATTTTACTTCTAATATTAAAGAAGACAAACTCACTGCCACTGGATCAATATTACAACATTGTATAATTGATATGGCAATAAAATTATTAGTGAGATATACAATTACAGCTCCAGTAATTCAAGACATTTCCTATGAAAGGTGTGAACTAATTTTTGAAGAATTAATAGAAGTTCACTAGGGAAACCATAAGGTAGGATATTTCAAACAAAAGACTGAAATAGCAACAATGTGCTCAAGAAAGTTTAAGTCGTTAATTATGAGTGAACCATAGAGGGAAACCAGAATAGAGGAAATGGGCAGAAGAAAAGCCATTCATGAGGAACATTCAAGAAAAAAATAATAATAAAGACCATGAATTTCATCCTAATGCCATAAAGTGGTTGAACTGAAAGCAACATTGAAAAATGGTCACTAATGTTTGATAAACTGAAGCAGGAAAAATGAGAGAGAAGAAGAACTCTGTAGCCATTTATTATCAATTCCTGGTAGGAATAATAGCATGCATGGTTTTCTAGCTAGAATCCCCTTTGGAAAAAAATCTAGTTTAGAATGGAAACATTTGATCTTTAAGATTCCTTCTAAACATCAACTACCAGGATTCTTTGATGATTGATGTCCCTAAACACAGCTCTTTAACTTTCATTAAAGTCTCAAATTTGTTGTCAATGCATTGTGCTAAATACTTTGGTAAACATGCTGAAAGGTCTTTCTGCAAAGTGCCCTGAGACTGGCAGGTGGAGTTGATACTAGCCCAGATTTAGGAATTGTTAATGCAATCTCAGTGAACGAGTAAAGGAGCAAGAAGGTAAATACCAGGGAGGTGGGGCTGGAGGTGGAGCTGGGCTTGTTTAGAAGTGAATCAGGACATTGCAAGGAGAACAGCTCCTCCCTTAGAGGGCAATTCCCTCTATAAAAAGGCCACACTTCCCAACTATCAGCACCCTGCAAGCTGCCTAGGTCTCCATCCTACTTGTTCCTCTGGTGAACTAGGTAAGTAACTGGGATTTCAGCTCCACTGGTGGGTGCTCAGAGCTTCAACTGAAAAATGAAAGGGATGTGCTAATAGGCAAAGAATTTCTGGATAGGAGGATATATATATATATATATATATATATATATATGAAACTTTGGTCTAAGTTTAATTTTATTGAGGATGGAAACAACTAGGATTATTTATAATACCTCCTTTCTTTGGGGTTACTTTCTTAATGATCATGAGGACCCAATTACCGACTAGCTGCTTCCACACTATGGAGCTTCATCTCATCTGTCTTTTGGGTAACTAGAAACCCCAAAGGTTATTCCCGAGAATGAGACTAGAATCCCAATCCGATAGTAGCTGCTCCCGCTAGGCCTGTGGATTACTTTGCCTTCTGTGTCCGATTTCTCTGGCGCAGAAGTCTTGAGGGTGCTATTTAATTGGAAATGTTGGGCCCATCTCCCCACCTCTCCAGCACCCATTCCTAACCCAAGGTGTAACGGTTGTGATCTAAAAAGGAAATTGAAAAGTGTGACGTGGAACAATCAGGATTCCAATAGCCTCAAACCAAAGCTCAAAACATTTTCCGTGGTACACACAGGGAGTTCAAAATTGAAATGAACTGCGCCTGCATTCATTCAGGAATGGACATAAGTGATATGAATTTTATTCCTAGTTTCACCACCCTCTTACTACGTGACTTGAACAAGTTATTCAACTCTGGCTTGCTTCTTGATTACAAAAGGATGGAATCAGTCATACGTGACTAATTCTTACCAATAATTAAAATTACCTGTATGTTTAAGAAATTAATAATAATAACATTAATAATAATAATAGGTGTCTAATTCCCCCCTTTCCTTTCAGGTTCACTTAAATTTGCGAAAAGATGTGTAAACTTCTACAAGGCATTGTCTCTATCATCGAGATGTTCTATCAATATGCTAGCCAAGAAGGAGAGTGCTGCATGTTGAGCAAAACAGAGCTAAAAGAACTGATGGAAAATGAATTTCATCAAATTCTGAAGGTAAAGACTCCGTGCCTTGTCTAAAGACTATAGAAATTCTTTTTCCTCCCATTTGGCCCTTTTGGGGGAGATATCAAATATCCTACAGGACTCTCCTTGTCTGAAGATCGAGATAAATCAGATGGAACTCGCTGCCCATGAATCCATTCCGACTTCATGCAGCCATGGAGGACAGGGGGTTCTTCCTCTCTGTTGTCTGTCTTTGGGTCACTGCATGTGTCCACTGTTCGTATCTGAGATTTGGGTGCTGTGAGGCTTCTGAATTCAGGAAATTAACACCTCACCCTTAAATCACAAGATACTGTTATCACCAGCTTTAAAAGCCAGTTTTCGATATATTTGAGATCTTAAGTTCCTTTATTCCAATTGCATGCTGAGTATTTTTATTCCAATTCCTGTAGATGTCATATATTTACTGTGACAAGTGTGAAGTTTATAATCTTCCACTCTAAACGTACCCCTTCTCCTGTTTGTCTAAAGCAGGAAACTAGTGCCATTCTTGATTTCTTCCTGGTTAGCAAGCACCACTACTCTTCAATCTCCACTTCATACACCAACAGTCCAGCTGAGAAACACCCTATTTCTTTCCATAACTATGGTCAGTCCTCTGGTTCAGATCACCTTCTGCTTCTAATCTCAGCATCACTTCCCAGATCAACATCTTTCCATCATTCTCAACTGCTCATTTAATAACATCTGAAAATTCTTACGATGGCATAAGCCATGACTTGAACCTGATTTACCTCTCTAGTCATATCTCTTAACTACTCAGATTCCAAATCTAGAGTCTGTCGATGTAAGAATTCTTTCTTTCCGTTTCTTGAGAGATCCATGCCTTCTCTTTCATCTCCTTTCCTCTACTTGAAAAAGCTTTGTGTCCCCTCTACTTCCCTTTCTATCCCTTCCTTTGCCTAAATCTAATGTATCCTTCAAAAATGATCACTTCGTCTATTAAGCCTTCCTGGAACCCCCTCGAATGGTGGTGCATCCTGTCTTAAGTGACAGACACTTGATCACTCTAGGCTTTAATGTTAAGCTTATGTACCAAATAAATTTCAAGTTCCTTTTTAGAAAGAAGTAAATTTCATTTGTGCATGGCTTTATCCACTGTACCTAGCACGATGCTAGGTAGCTCGTGAGTGTACCTTACATCTTTGTGGAATAGGTAAATGAATTAATTGAGTGTAAGAATTACAAAAACTGGACCAGTACAGAAAAGTAATGTGTAATTATGCAGCAAATTATTATTTATAAGTATAAAATCATTTCAATTTAACCCATATCCTATCACAATAAGTAGTCTAATTTTTCTCAGATGTTCAAGCTATATACCCTTCTTGCTGCATTATTAATTACACATTGCTTTGTGCTCAGTACATATTTTCTTTCTGATTAGGATAATGCAGTGCAGTCCTAAAAGAGTGTAGGGTTTACATTCATCTAGTTAAGCTAAGCATTTATATTTCTACAGCTTTCATTTCATTAGTTAACTAACCATATCAACCATACTGACATAGCTTCTCTTTTTACCTTGTTCCTATACAGAATCCAGATGATCCAGACACTGTGGATGTCATCATGCAAAGCCTGGATCGAGACCATAATAGGAAAGTGGATTTTACTGAGTATCTTGTGATGATATTCAAGCTGGCTCAGGCTTGTAATAAAATCATTGGCAAAGATTATTGTCAAGCTTCAGGGTCAAAACAGAGAAAGCATGGATACCAGCACCAAGAGGAACAAAGCGAAACAGAAGATGAGGAGAAAGGTCAAGAATCATCTTCCAGTCAATCAAGTTGGAATTCCAAGGGTTCTAACAGAAGTATTAAACATAAGACTGGGCCCGACTACAGAAGACTTGAGAATCAAGGTGATTTGTCTAATTTTGAGCGCAGGCAAAGCTGTTGGGAAAAGAGAGACTCAAGCTCAGGATCTTCCAAACGTAGTGGATTCAGCTCAGGGAGCAGTAGAGGGCAATATCATTGGTCAGATTCAAATAAGTCACCTGACAGTGATGAACATAGGTTGAGCTCAGGTAGTTGTGGAGGGCAAGGTTATTGGTCAGATTCAAATGAGTCTTCTGGCTGTGGTCAACGTCGGTTTAGCACAGGTAGTCATGGAGGACAAGACCATTGGTCAGACTCAAATGAGTCCACTGACCATGATCAACACGGATTTCACTCCAATCAGCCTACTCAAAACAAATGGCAGAAGTCAAATTCTGGATCGCAATCCGGAAGCTGTGACGAACAAGGATATCATTCTACTTCAAGTGAAGCCTCCGGAAAGCATGGGTCAAATTCAGGACAATCCTGTAGTCAAAGAAAACAAGGATCCAGTTCAACCAGTCACTCGGTGGGTTGGAAAAAAGAAATGAATGAATCTGGTTCAAGCAAGCACTCAGATTTTGAGCAATCTGGGTCTAGTTCAGATGAATCTTCAAATGGCAGAAAACATGGTTCCAGTTGTAATGACTCTTCAAATCATCAATCCAGCTCAAATGGTCCTTCACAACATAATAGAAAACTAAAACATTCAGGATTTCAATCAGGACATTCTACAAGCTATGAAGAATATAGATCTGAATCAGGGCAGCCCTTAGGCAGTGGCAAAAATCAATCAAGATCCTTCCAGTCCACTCCTAAGAACCAACACAGCAAAAGTTGCACTCATCACTCAGAAAGAAATGAAAACAAAACACATAAGTCTGGCTCAGTTCACTCATCAGGCCATGAACAAGAGGGGTCTGGTAAAGGAAAGGCATCTGGCTGCGGGAAACAAGAATATAGCTCTGGCCTATCCCATAGCACTAGTCAGCATGGCTCAGGATATGATCAGTCATCTGGCTATACTCAGCATGGGTCAGGATCAGGATCAGGCCAGTCTACCAGACATGGCCAACGTGGGTCTACTTCAGGACAGTCATCAAGCTGTCATCAACAGGAAGCTAGCTCAGGTCAGTCTTCTAGCCATGGTCCATGTAAGTCTGGATCAGGTCAGTCTTCCAGTCCCAGACAGCATGAATCTAGCTCAGAGCAGTCATCTGGACAAAGGAGACATGGATCTGGCTCTGGCCAGTCATCTAGCTGTGGCCAGCGAGGGCCTAGTTCAGGTCAGTCTTCAAGCTATGAGCAATATGGTTCTGGATCAAGGGAGTCTTCCAGCCATAAGCAACATGGTTCTGGTTCAGGACACTCATCCAGCTGTGGTCAACAAGGATCTAGCTCTGGTCAGTCTTCTGGTCAAAAGAGACATGGATCTGGCTCTGGCCAGTCATCTAGCTGTGGTCAGCAAGGATCTAGTTCAGGTCAGTCTTCAAGTTATGAACAGTATGGCTCTGGATCAAGTCACTCTTCCAGCCGTAAGCAACATGGTTCTAGTTCAGGTCACTCATCTGGCTGTGGTCAGCAAGGATCTAGCTCAGGTCAGTCTTCTACCTACGGTCCATGTGAGTCTGGATCAGGTCAGTATTCTAGCCACAAACAGCATGGATCTAACACAGAGCAGTCATCCAGTCATAAGAGACATGGATCTGACTCAGGTCAGTCTTCAAGCTATGAGCAATATGGCTCTGGATCAAGCCACAACCAATATGGTTCTGGTTCAGGCCATTCATCTGGCTGCGGTCAGCAAGGATCTAGCTCAGGTCAGTATTCTAGTCATAAGAGACATGGATCTGGCTCTGGTCAGTCATCTAGCTGTGGTCAGCAAGGATCTAGTTCAGGTCAGTCTTCAAGCTATGAGCAATATGGCTCTGGATCAAGACACTCTTCCAGCCACAACCAATATGGTTCTGGTTCAGGCCACTCATCTGGCTGTGGTCAGCAAGGATCTAGCTCTGGTCAATATTCTAGTCAACAGAGACATGGATCTGGCTCAGGCCACTCATCTGGCTGTGGTCAACAAGGATCAAGCTCAGGTCAGTCTTCTAGCTATGGTCCATACGGGTCTGCATCAGGTCAGTCTTCCAGCCACAGTCACCAGGGATCTAGCTTAGAGCAGCCATCTAGTCGTGGGAAACATGGATCAGGCTCAGGCCAGTCATCTAGCTGTGGCCACCAAGGATCTAGCTCAGGTCAGTCTTCAAGCTATGAGCAATATGGTTCTGGATCAAGCCACAACCAGTATGGTTCTGGTTCAGGCCACTCATCTGGCTGTGGTCAGCAAGGATCTAGCTCAGGTCAGTATTCTAGTCATAAGAGACATGAATCTGGTTCTGGCCAGTCATCTAGCTATGGCCAGCGAGGGCCAAGTTCAGGTCAGTCTTCAAGCTATGAGCAATATGGTTCTGGATCAAGGGAGTCTTCCAGCCATAAGCAACATGGTTCTGGTTCAGGACAATCATCTGGCTGTGGTCAACAAGGATCTAGCTCTGGTCAGTATTCTAGTCAAAAGAGACATGGATCTGGCTCAGGTCAGTCATCTAGTTGTGGTCAGCAAGAATCTAGCTCAGGGCAGTCTTCAAGCTATGAGCAATATGGCTCTGGATCAAGCCACAACCAATATGGTTCTGGTTCAGGCCATTCATCTGGCTGTGGTCAGCAAGGATCTAGCTCAGGTCAGTATTCTAGTCATAAGAGACATGGATCTGGCTCTGGTCAGTCATCTAGCTGTGGTCAGCAAGGATCTAGTTCAGGTCAGTCTTCAAGCTATGAGCAATATGGCTCTGGATCAAGACACTCTTCCAGCCA